>JAVTVY010053426.1:0-27708 GCA_036873755.1 Hanleya hanleyi
ATTACAGAGAACTCATATTTACCAGTATAATTTAACCAAAAACCAAAAAGAGACTTACGAACTTGTACATATAGCGATTCTTATTTACTTCTATTTATATCTCCTACTAATCTCTCATTGTTATTTATTATTTATCTATTTATTTATTTATTTATATAGTTAGCGCTGGAAAAGATATTCAATAAACAAAGTAATGTACCGCGAAATTCGAATAAAACATTGAGTTGATGGGCCGCGAAATCCGAATGGGAAGCGGCCCTTAAACTACAATTTCAATCAAAAATTCATGTCATTGACTTGAGAACGATACTAGTACCTGTATCGAAACGTCGTCCTGAATAAACTAGAAGTTGTTATCCATAAGCAATTTGTTTATTTATCTACTTCCCAACTTCTAAATGTCGCTTAAAGAAACCATTACCCTTTTAGGTCGATGACCTAAACATTTGCACTCATTGCTGATCACCCTTTTTTATTTATTTATTTATTTATTTATTTATTTATTCAAATGATCAACGGACATGAAGTCCAATTACAGATCACGAGTAACACTATATACAGGGTGACATAAAACAAATAAATGTTAACATGTAAATTACTATATATAAAACAGTATTAAAGTAGACACGATAAGGGTCTATGAAATTGGACAAAACATGTGAGATTATATACGTATGTACAAATATGATAAATTTAGTAGACTAAAATCGCATATGCCAACAATCTAGGCTGTCTTGAAACAGTTTGCCTAAAACAATGTTTTGGGACGAATAAGTCCACATTTGTGGCGTCAAAAAGTTATTGTAGTCATTTAAAACTCTCGGAATAAAAGAAAACTTCCGAACATTTAACCTTGAGAAAGGAACTAAAAAGGGTTGTACAGCTCTAAGACGCCTAGATGGCATGTAAAACGGTAATTGACTTAGTGAATAAGAGCTCTGCAGCCTACCAGTTGCAATACGTTGTAAAAAGGAGAAGTCTAAGAATAAACGACGGTTCTTAAGAGAATGTAAATTAAAAAGATTGCATTTTGCAGGATAAGAATAATTAATATTACTTTTAAAACATACATAGTTTTAAAAAGTCTTCTGTACTCGGTCAATCTTGTCTGTATAACATTTCGTGTGAGGCGACCATACAGGAGTGCAATATTCGAGCTGACCGGACTGAAGAGTTGTACAAAGATAAAACAGATTTTTGTGATTTAAAAGATTTACATGAGCGCTTGATAAAACCAACCATTTTAAAAGCCTTCGCACACACTTTGTCAATATGGTTATTAAAACTTAAAGAACTAGACAATAAAACACCAAGATCTCGTATCTCCTTCATATTCTCCAGTACAACAGTATCTAAAACATAATCGAAGTCCAGAACAATACGCTTTGTCGTGAAGGTGATTCCTTTACATTTCAAAAGATTTAAAAACAGTTTCCATTTAAAACACCATTCTAAAACGTTATTGAGATCTTCCTGAGAAAGTTTACAATCATCAATACACTTCACTTCTTTGTAAAATTTGGAGTCGTCGGCATACATTGAAATCGAACAATATTCTAAAACTGTGGGTAGATTATTGATATACAATATAAACATTAATGGTCCTAAAAGTGAGCCTTGTGGAACGCCTGATAAAACAGATAAAGAGTCTGATCTAAAACCTGATAAAACTACTCGATGTTCTCTACATGATAAGTAGGATTTAAAAAACTCCAGAAGTTTTCCACAAATGCCATAATGTTTAAGTTTATGCAGATTTACCGAATCAAAAGCTTTGGCAAAATCAATATAAATTGCATCTACTTGGGTTTTCTTGTCAAAAAAACAAAACAACGATCCCTACCCGAAAGGCCTAGTAGTCTAGCAAATTTTATCGCCATCATCCATAGTTTAACCCAACTGAGAGCATGTAAATTGCCAAAGGCCAAGGTAGCAAACGATCTCAAAAAATGTGCTGGTGACGTACATCAAATCTTTGAAATGCCGGGTGGTGATCTGAAAGTCCACTGCAAATCACAAACTCAGTACGAGAAATTACTACGTTTAGACCTGCTAGCAGATAAACCTGTCTCGGTAAAACAATTCATACAGCGTAGAGAGCAATGCAAAGGAGTAATCTATGGAATTGACCTCAGTATCAAACTAGAAGACATTCTCCCCACTCTCTCAAAACAAAACGTCGTATATGCCAAAAGAATGCAAAAGAACAAACAGGAAACGACAAGCATTATGCTAGTATTCAAAGGATCAAAATTACCGGAAACTGTCCGGCTATGGCTTCGTAACATTATAGTTAAACCTTTTTTGACACACCAAAACGATGCCATAACTGTCAGAAATATGGTGGTCATATAGCTAGATTTTGTAAATCCCAAGTTGTATGTGCGAAATGCTCTGGAAATCATAATTACGAAGAATGTACTGAAACAAAAGTAACATGTGTAAACTGCAAAGGCAACCATTCAGCGGCCTACAAAGGTTGTATAGCTTTCAAAGAGGCAAAAAAGAGTTGAATTCACTAAAGCAGACAAAGGGATTTCTTACGCAGAAGCTGTAAAAGAAACCAGAATGAATAGAAAAATCAGTATAGAAATGACCACCGCTCTACACAAAGCAAAGACAACTGAGACAATAGTCACAGCCGTGAACACAAACTCAGGTGATACAATGGAGACTGAAAACAATGAACAAGAAACAGAGACAAAGAACCTAACCAAGCTAGACCTGCTGGGCTTTATCAACATTGTGTTGAACTCAGTTATTAACCCCCTGCAACCCAAGCTTAATAAGACCGACATGATAGTGAAAATTGCGCGGGACTTCCTTAATTGGGAGTTCAGCTCCGATGAAATCATTAACTGGGGGAAAAATCCGAAATACGATAAGAAAACATCCACACCCAAAGAAAAGTCTATCCCGGCCCTCAACATAACAACATAAGATAATCCACTTGCGAATGCATCAGTCTCCAAATTAGGGATATAACTAACACAAAATTCAATAAAAATCAATTATCAATACTCCAATGGAATGCCCGAAGCATCGGAAAAAACGGGGACAATCTTAAAGTCTTAGTAAATGAAATCAACCCAGATATAATTTGTGTTCAGGAAACATTTCTGAAGCCAGGAAAAAATAAATTTACAATAAACGGATATAAGTCGTATAGATCAGACAGACTTACAGGTGCACTAGGGGGAAACCTGATATTAATAAAAAGAGGATCTGATTCACATCGAACTAGATAAAAGCCCTACCAGTGACGATCTCGAATGGCACGCTATTCAGGTCTTCTTCAATAACAAACCTATTAACATCATTAATTTATATGCCCCAGGAAGTCTAAAGAAAATTTCCCCAAAAGAACTGGACAACATCACAAAGAAATTTAACTCCCCTATCATCATATGCGGTGATTACAACAGTCATAACCCCATGTGGGACGACAATTGCATCAAGGCAGACGAAAAAGGCCAAGTAGTGGAAAAATGGCTTGACCAAAACAACCTATGCTATTTAAATAATGGCCACGGGACGCGAATAGACATGAACACCGGTAAACTATCTGCAATTGATTTAACTATTGTCTCCCCTGATTTAGCTGTTAAATCCGAATGGGAAGTGATTCCTGACACGCTTGACAGCGACCACTTCGCCATTCTGACGAAAATTAGTATAAAACCGGACGCTGAAAGGACAGACGCCGCTCCAAAATTTCAGTACTCCAAAGCCGACTGGAAAAGCTTCCAGAAAGACTGTCAATGCCTAAACCATGACGAGATATTCAATTCCGATCCAGAAATGTTCAATGAAAACATTACAAATTCACTACTAAACATAGCACAAAAATATATTCCGATATCACAACAGCGCAACAACAAAAACCCGGTACCCTGGTGGAACCCAGAGTGTGCAAAGAATATTGCGGCCAAAAAGAAGGCACTTAGAAAATTCAAAAAAAGTAGGCTCCAAAGTGATCACGCGAACTACAAGGAACTCAAAATCACAGCTGAAAAAAGTGTCAAAGAAGCTAAATCAAAATGCTGGGAAGACTTTTGCAACACTATAGATACCAAAACCAATTCAAAAAAAGTATGGAACAAAATAAAAAATATACAAGGAAAGTTAACAAACACAGTCCCTGTACTGAACAAAACTAAAAAAACGAACAAAGAAAAGGCAGAACACCTCGCCGAATCTTTCGCTTCAAACAGTAGCGATAGCAACCTGAAACCAGAATTCAAAAAAATTAAGGAAGAAACAACGATAGAAAACGATTTGGACGATCATTTAGAAAACTATCTCAATGCAGACTTCAATATTAATGAATACCGCAAAGCTATACACTGTAAAAAAGAGAGCTCACCTGGTCAAGACAAACTAGGATACACGATCTTTAAACACCTACCAAATAAAACACAGAAACTAATTTTGAAACTAATTAATGTCAGCTGGCAGACCAAACAACTTCCAAGTAAATGGAAAGCATCTATCGTTATCCCAATCCCAAAACCGGGTAAAGATCCATCAGACAGCAACTCTTACCGCCCAATTTCTCTCACTTCAAATCTATGCAAAATAATGGAAACTATGGTAAAGAATAGACTGGAATTTCATATGGAAAACAACAACTTATTAAACAAAACCCAAAGCGGCTTTCGTAAGAACAGAAGTACATTAGACCATATAACCAGATTACAACACTCGATAAAAAAGGGGAATGCCAAACATCAGTACACACTAGGTATCTTCCTAGACATAGAAAAAGCATTTGACCTTGTATGGCAGGACGGCATAATTATTCAATTAAGCAAACTTGGGATTAAGGGAAGAATGCAACACTGGATAAAAAACTTCCTAAACAACAGAAATTTTAAAGTTCGCCTAGGAAACACCCTATCCACCGACCATCAACTAGACAACGGTACCCCTCAGGGAAGCGTCATTAGCCCCACCCTTTTTAACATCCTCATCAATGGCCTAGCCGATGAAATTGACACGAAACATCCAGAAGTAGAACAGTCCCTATTTGCTGACGATTCTGCCCTCTGGAAAACCGCACGTTCCATCAAAAGACTTACAGGTATAATGCAAAAAACACTAGATACAATTAGCGGTTGGGCGGATAAATGGGGCTTCAAATTTTCCGCTCTCAAAACAACGGGTATTATATTCTCAAACAATAAACACATTGACGTTAAACTAACACTAGGAGGTCAGAAAATTGAATTCAAAAATAGTGTTAAATATCTTGGTATGATCTTTGACAGAAAACTCACATGGAAAGACCACATCGATCAACTAGTTCTCCGGTGCAATAAAGACCTGAACCTCATGAGGTGTGTGTCTGGGACAAACTGGGGAGCGAATAAATATAGTTTGATGAAATTATACCAAACGCTCATTAGGTCAAAAATAGATTACGGGTCCATCGCCTACCAATCAGCATGTAAGATACAACTAAAAAGAACAGACAGCATTCAATATTCTGCTCTAAAAATAGCTACTGGAGCCTTCAAGGGAACCGCCCTATGTAGTCTTCAAATAGAAACCAATGAGAAACCTCTTCATTTAAGACGGGAGGAACTGTCCCTGAAATATGCAGGAAAAACTAGAGCTAAGGGCGAAAATCACCCATGCCACAAAATTTTTGAAGATAAAAGTGAATATGAATATTTAAAGAAAAACTGGGGAAAAGACTCCGCCCCCCTCGGCTACACCGTAAATAACCTATTCCAAGAGCACGAAATACCCATCGCACACATCTGCGACACAGACAAAATCATTAGACCACCCTGGGAATTAGAGTCGCCCCACGTGGACACAAGTATTCACGACTACCTCACAAAGAAGGACAACCCAGACTTTATAAGAGCCACCACCCTTGAATATATCAACCAAAACTGCAAAAATTACATAAAAATCTATACAGACGGATCGAAAAACACAAGTAATAACACAGGATCAGCTTTTGTTATACCTGAGCTCGACATACAAAATGGTTTCAAACTTCCAGACAATATGTCTGTATACACTAGTGAACTGATTGCTATAATTAAGGCTCTCGAATGGATCATCGAGCACAAACCAATCCGTGCGGTGATACTTAGTGACTCCCTTAGTGGACTCACATCCATTAAAAATTCTATATCTGACAGTAGACCTGATCTCATACACAAAATAGAATGTATATGTACACAAATACACAACGAGGGTATAGACGCCATTTTAGCATGGGTCCCCGCGCATGTCAACATCAGAGGTAACGAAGCAGCCGACAAAACTGCCAAAGACAGTCTTGCTAAAGCTACACACGATGTGCCAATAGGATTAGGATATAAAGAACTCAACACTATCATTAGACGCAAAATAGATAGCAAGTGGCAAAAGGAATGGAACGAAGAAGAACGTGGACGGTGGTTACATAAGATCCTTGATGGAGAGAAAAGACAAGTCCAGGGATTCCAGTTAGACAATAAACGTGATGACCGCATAATCACCAGATTAAGACTAGGCAAAACCGGACTTAAATCACATCTGTCCATGCTTCTGAAAAACACCTCACCCCTCTGTACCGCATGCAACAATGTAGAAGAAACAATAGAACATGTCTTACTTGAATGCCCTAAACACTACCCACAACGCGAGACACTTAGAAACGAATTAAAAGAATTCAACACTCCCTTAACATTACCAGCGATATTAAACCCTAAGCCTCCCATTAGAAAACAGGTATTCAAGTCCTTAATAGATTTTATAAAAACTGCTGGCTATTATACCCCCGTGCATGCGCAACACTAACTAACAATGTCAGCATTGGCCAAAATTTCTCTTTTGGAATAAAATTTAGGCAATGTGGGCACCGGAGATACCATGTTCCGTGTGGGCCGGTTACCACATTAGTCTCAAAAATCGGAGGCCAAGACCAATCAACATCCCTGCGACAATATTGGCCAAAAATCTCTCTTTCGCAATAAAATAGGCAACGTGGGCACCGGAGATACCATGTTCCGTGTGGGCCGGTTGCCACATTAGTCTCAAAAATCGGTGGCCAAAACCAATCAACATCCCTGCGACAATATTGGCCAAAAATCTATCTTTCGCAATAAAATAGGCAATGTGGGCACCGGAGATACCATGTTCCGTGTGGGCCGGTAACCACATTCGTCTCCAAAACCTAAAGGCCGCTACCAATTCAACAACCAAGGACATAAATCATTAGCACACGTCCAAGAAACAACCACGCACACAGATAATGTCACTCACAAAAATGAATACTACACAGTGTTTCATCTTATACTTTCAGAAATGGAGATGAACACGATGAAGGTCCTCATCAAACAGACAACAAACAGAACACTGACGACGACAAAAAATTTTAAACAGCACCTCACGGCACACCGCAGACCAAAGACGGGCTGGACAAGACTGAAAACAGAAGACGGATGACGATCACAAGAATACCAACATCGCCGCACAACAAGAAACCTCCGGAACCAGAACATCACATCCTAAACCACACCGACACGATAACCCATAGATGACACCGAACTGACGCCTTAACACAGAATATGATCCTTTGACTTTCACGCAATATAGGACGTAGACCTGCCGTCCTGTGCCCCAATACACACTCCAAGCAATTGTTACAGGCACAGATTTCTGGAAGAACCCACCCTGTTCCCAAGGGCGTCCTTACGCCCATGGTTCTCCCAGTTTTTTCTGGACGGCTTTGTGCGTTCAAAGGGGTACCAAGACAAAGGAATCATACACGCGATTACAGTGAACTCATATTTACCAGTATAACTTAACCAAAAACCAAAAAGAGACTTACGAACTTGTACATATAGCGATTCTTATTTACTTCTATTTATATCTCCTACTAATCTCTCATTGTTATTTATTATTTATTTATTTATTTATTTATACATTTAGCACTGGAAAAGAAATTCAATAAACAAAGTAATGTACCGCGAAATTCAAATAAAACATTGAGTTGATGGGCCGCGAAATCCGAATGGGAAGCGGCCCTTAAACTACAATTTCAATCAATTTCTTGTCAACAGATTTCGTTAAATCATCAACAAAGGCAACAAGATTTGTACAAGTGGATCGGCCTTTGACAAAGCCATGTTGATGATCGCTGATATAATTTTTGACGAATTCATATACCTGAGCCTGTACAACTTTTTCAAATACCTTTGAGAATAGGGGTGACAATGATATCGGCCTATAATTGTTGACAAGATGTTTACCACCACATTTATGAATGGGTATAACATTCGCATTCTTAAAATATGTTGGAAAGATACCAGATGAGAGAAATTTGTTGAAAATGATAGAAAGGGGAAGAGCAAGGGTGTTAGCCGTCACTCTTTTAAGGTGGTAGCCATTACGCTTTTAAGGTGACAGCCATTACCCTTTTAAGGTGATGATGGAAAAGGGTGATGGCTCTAATTCAACACCTTTTTCGTGTGATGCTGTCATCACCATTTTAGGGTGAGAAGTATCACCATTTGTTTGGCTGTGTACACGCTACAGGGTGTAGTAGAAACCCCATTCACTGATTCAATCAATATGCTATGCCGAATGTTGAATGCTGCGATACAGCCCACGTCTACATAATTCTAGTGATCAAACGGAGTTATGTTACTTACATTACTTGACTAACACAAGGCTATTCTATGGATAGCAACTTCTTTATTGCTGTGGAGCTGACGTTTCGTTGGAGATACTTCCAACTTTCCAATATAGCTTTGAAAAAGTTGGAAGTATCTCCAACGAAACGTCAGCTTCCAACTTATTCAAAGCTAATATTAGCTTCGAAAAAGTTGGAAGTATCTCCAACGAAACGTCAGCTCCACAGCAATAAAGAATTTGTTATCCATAGAATAGCCTTGTTTTATATACGCCGACTTCTAAATGCCTATCAAAGAAATTAGTATCTCCAACGAAACGTCAGCTCCACAGCAATAAAGAATTTGTTATCCATAGAATAGCCTTGTTTTATATACGCCGACTTCTAAATGCCTATCAAAGAAATTACTTGACTAGCCTATGTTCATGTGTTATATGATTGTTTTATATAGGTATATACAGAAGGTATATACCCTGTAGATTTTGCAGTGTTTCACCGTATATCACTACGGTAGATACTGTAATCGTGAAAAACAGTAATTTACTGTACTCTGAACAACTACTACAAATTATACAGTACAGCTTAAGATTGTGCTTTTGAATGAACGCGCTTTGCGCAAAGACGAACATTAACGTTACAGGCAGAGAAATTGAAGTAAATTGGTTCTAATTATATTACAGGCTGCGAAAATTTGACCCGACACATTTGCAACAGATACTATTTATGATCAGGTACATGATTAGCCACTGTACAGAGTCAACATGTAACAAAAAAATACATAACGGCCACATATTCAGCTCATAGATAACAACTTTTTTGTCGTTCCTGAGATAGGGCAGAAACTTTGGTAGGGGACCATTTTGCCCCCCCCCCCCCGCCAAACCTGGTAGGGTTAACTGAGCTACAGTGTCAATGGTTGGATAATGATGATCTGATCGGCCATTGGTCCCTACATGATATAAAGACTGAAGTTGGAGAAGATAGTCACAATCCTCCCAATCGCTGTCCCTCACACTCACCAATCCAATCTCTTTCCGTCGAGTGATTCATCGGTGTTTCTGAGATATTCTTCAGATTGATTCGCAATAGTCGTAACTATTTTACAAATATTCACCTACATGCAGCTTATATGTACTTACACCTCGTATCGTACTCAAAGTTTTTCATCTGAAAATGAAAAACAAGTATTCAAAATGGTCGCTCTGGCTGCCACATTGACCATATATTCGCCGCATTTGCATAATTGTTCGCTTTTTTTAATATATGATTTTTCCCTACAAAACTATGTAATATAATAGAAATACACATGCGAAATAAAATACTTTTGAGCGCTTTTATGCGTCAAAGCATCCGAAGACAAGCGACGAAAATGCAACTTTTCAGCCGACCTTTCATAACCACTATTTCAGTTTAATCACGAGCCTTTTCTCCGAGAGATGGAGGGAGCGGGGTGTATGCAACTTGGTTCAAATCGACCCCAATGTGATATTCTATCAAAGCGCGAAGTATCGGGTCTTATTGCTTTTCCATTCTGCGGATGGTGTTAAAAAAACTTTTCTGTGAGGTAGGAAAGGATGTCACTGATGACAGTAAACACGTTGTTCACAATGACGATATAACGTAAAACAGTTCGCCCCAAGGTTCATGTATGTTGTCACGATGACTGATACTACAAGCTAACCTGATTTTATGTACATGTACGTGTCCTAATAGTTTGTCCGATACAAAGATAGACGTAGGCGATATCCAATCTCGTAGGAGTTATAATTACAAGTGCCAGACCTTATTCAGCTGCATGTAGTTCACAAAATAAATGAAAATTGAATATAAACAAAAGATGGTTTCCTACAAGACATATAATGATATATATAAGTCTCATGGTCACATGTGTGTTCCAGTTAATGAGGCCGGCTGTTAACACGAAAGTACATGTATAGACGACTTGTGCTATGTTGGCTAGATGTATATACAATGTACAAATGTAGCGCTCCATCCTGTATGTATTATCTGAGCTAAACAAAATGCAGGTAATACGTCGGTCTGTGTCATGCTCCAATTAGCAGGATAAATTTGTCGATGCTCAGTCGCGGAGAAAATTAAGAAAGAAAAAAGCAATACGTCACGAATGAAACATTTGACTAGCTGGGGTGAATTCTGCATTTCCGCCCTAGTGAACTTTTCTCACGTGCTCTGAAACAGAGAAAAGCAGAGAGCTGAATCTTTGTGACTTCGTTGCGTATCATATTGGAGTCATTTTGAGCCTATATGCATAACAAGTGACATTCAATATCCAGCCCTCGTATCGCAACGCCAGTTCCAAATGATTATGAAATATACGTATTAAAAAATAAAACAAAACAAAACAAAAGACACAAGATGATTTCCTGCAAGAGAGACAAACAGTTTTCAATGCTCCCAGCAAGACACGATGATGTTCTTTAAATATAGTCATAATTATTGACAATTATTCTTAATCCAAATCGGTTTCCAGCGTACATATCTCAGTGACGTACATATCTCAGTGACGTACATAACTCAGTGACGTACATAACTCAGTGACGTACATATCCCAGTGACGTACATATCTCAGTGACGTACATAACTCAGTGACGTACATAACTCAGTGACGTACATAACTCAGTGACGTACATATCCCAGTGACGTACATATCTCAGTGACGTACATAACTCAGCGACGTACATAACTCAGTGACGTACATATCTCAGTGATGTACATAACTCAGTGACGTACATATCTCAGTGATGTACATATCTCAGTGATGTACATAACTCAGTGACGTACATAACTCAGTGACGTACATATCTCAGTGATGTACATATCTCAGTGATGTACATATCCCAGTGACGTACATATCTCAGTGACGTACATATCTCAGTGATGTACATAACTCAGTGACGTACATATCTCAGTGATGTACATATCTCAGTTACGTACATATCTCAGTGATATACATAACTCAGTGACGTACATAACTCAGTGACGTACATAACTCAGTGACGTACATATCTCAGTGATGTACATAACTCAGTGACGTTTTGATTGGGTCTGTTCTTTTGAACATCATTGAAATGTAACCCCCGATCTGACAATCATGAAAAATACTCAAAAAATATCGATGAATGAGCAGTACATTTTTTCTTTGGGTTTAAAAAATATTCAACAAACCAAAGATATCCAGTCTGTGATTCCTTAAAGACCCTCCTTCTCTCGCAGAACTTTTCCAAACTGCTGTTTATAATAGACGTAAATAATAAGCCAAGACAGCTTAGATTTGCAATAGGTGTGTAATTTTCGGATTTATCTGGGTTTTTTTTTTAATAAATTGGTTTAATGATTCCTAATAGCCAATATTCTGACATACAGTCCGCTGTCGCAATTACTCCGCTGTTGCAAGGTATTGGTGCTACAATCCCAGTGCTGGTAACAGTCCCATGACCATACAATCCGATATTCTGGCTGCATTCTACCCAAGACATTCTGATCATGTTGGTCAAATGTGATACAATCAGTCAATCCTCACCCAACATTCTACCCCAGACATCCTGACGATCAAGTGTATCCCCTGACACTCTTATATCAGCCAAGCTTTTATCGTAGCTGACTATGTGGACAGCAATCATTTGGAATAGTTTTTATGGATCCTTCTGCTTCAATCGTGATTTTTGGGAGTGATTTTTCGCGAATGGATCTTGAACATAGCTGGAAATTCCCCGAGTCAAGTGATCTCGTCTTTGCATAAACTAATGTGTCTAGGGGTATAGCCTTACAATCCCTATCATTTATCAATGGTGTTATAGTCAAAGAATGAAAAACCTCTCGATATTTTTTCCATAATCGTCAGTCTTATAGCTTGTGGTCATTCCTTTGTGCCAGTGCTGATGAACTTGTGATGTGTATGCGCCGTGAAAAGGAGTGGTTGGAAATCAAATGCACTTTCAATCATAAAAAATTAATCTTTAGAAAAAAATCCATCACATATGAAGATATTAATGATACATTTCATCTGAAGAAAACCAGGGGAAACCGTAAATGGTGCGGATTTTTTGTATCTACTGACAGATTTGTTTGTTGAAAGAATTTACAAAGGGAAAGAGCCTCAATCACTCATCCTCATAGTGAGAACATAACGTCTTAGCGGGAATTTAAAACATGGTACATAGCCAGAAAAAGGGTGATGGCCCATTACCTTTTTTTGGTGATGATGCCTGCTCATCACCATTTAAAGGTGATGTGAAAGGGTGATGGCCAAAGTCGTCACCCTTTTAGAGTGATGGCCCAGGTCGTCACCCTTTTAGGGTGATAGCCATTACCCTTTTAGATAAATAAACAAATTGCTTATGGATAACAACTTCTAGTTTATTCAGGAGTACAATTCGATACAGGTACTAGTATCGTTCTCAAGTCAATGACATCAATTGATTGATTTGATTGAAATTGTAGTTTAAGGTCCGCTTCCCATTCGGATTTCGCGGCCCATCAACTCAATGTTTTATTTGGATTTCGCGGTACATTTCTTTGTTTTCTTTTAATATCTTTTCCAGCGCTAAATATATAAATAAATAAATAAATAAATAAATAAATGAATAACTAATAAATAACAATGATAGATTAGCAGGAGATGTAAATAGAAGTAAATAAGAGTCGCTATGTACAAGTTCGTAAGTCTCTTTCGGGTTTTTTGGGTTAAGCTATACTAGTAAATATGAGTTCACTGTTGGTCTAATCGCGTGGATGATTCCTTTGTCTTGGTACCCATTTGTACGCACAAAGCCGTCCAGAAAAAACTGGGAGAACCATGGGCGTCTTCAGGATTTAATGACATCAATATTGATTGATTGAAATTGTAGTTTAAGGGCCGCTTCCCATTCGGATTTCGCGGCCCATCAACTCAATGTTTTATTTGGATTTCGCGGTACATTTCTTTTTTTTCTTTTAATATCTTTTCCAGCGCTAAATATATAAATAAATAAATAAATAAATAAATGAATAAATAATAAATAACAATGATAGATTAGCAGGAGATATAAATAGAAGTAAATGAAAGTCGCTATGTACAAGTTCGTAAGTCTCTTTCGGGTTTTTTGGGTTAAGCTATACTAGTAAATATGAGTTCACTGTAGGTCTAATCGCGTGGATGATTCCTTTGTCTTGGTACCCCTTTGTACGCACAAAGCCGTCCAGAAAAAACTGGAGAACCATGGGCGTCTTCAGGATTTTTCGAATCGACTTCCGTAACGACGCCCTTGGGAACAGGGTCGGTTCTTCCAGAAATCTGTGCCTGTAACTATTGCTTGGAGTGTGTATTGGGGCACAGGACGGCAGGTCTACGTCCTATATTGTGTGAAAGTCAAAGGATGATATGTGTTGAGGCGTCATTTCGGTGTCATATATGGGGTAGCGTGTCTGTGTGGTTTAGGATTCGGTATTCTGGTTGCTCAGTTCGGTGGAGTAGCCTGTCCAGCGTGGTACAGGGTCGAGTATCCTGGTCGTTCTTGTTGTCCGACGATGATGATCTTCATGCATGTTCATCTCCATTTGGTGTTGTTTTATAATATTTGTCGTCATCGGTGTTCTGTTTCATGGCTGGTCTTACTCGTCTGTGGTCTTCAGTGTGCTGTGCCTGTATTACAAAGAATAGAAGAGTTTGTAGTTTCTTGTTTTCTGGTGTTATTTTTTGCCATCGACTGGCACTATCGTGATCTAAGTCACACATGATCAATAGCAATAAATAATTAGGTACTAAATATTATAAATAAAAATATTTTTATAGTTAAAGCCGATTGTGAATGTTTGATATAACCTCCAGTCTACTGCCCCTGCATGAAGACCGGACGGTTAACATTCGTTAACGAGGGTTGGAAATAAGGGAACACAATTTGGTCGGAGCTCGTTATTAGGAGCTTTTAATTTGATCAGTGATTTTGTCTATGTTATTGCTATGGCATTTTGAAATAATTAGGTACTAAATATTATAAATAAAAAAAATTTTATAGTTAAAGCCGACTGTGAATGTTTGATATAACCTCCAGTCTACTGCCCCTGCATGAAGACCGGTCGGTTAACATTCGTTAACGAGGGTTGGAAATAAGGGAACACAATTTGGTCGGAGCTCGTTATTAGGAACTTTTGATTTGATCAGTGAATTTGTCTATGTTATTGCTATGGCATTTTGATTGGTTAGTGTCCAAATTTGATCAGTCATTTCTGATCACTGACCCTCATTTCCGCCCCTGTGAAATAGTTTTGACTCTAAGCGTGCTACATTTATTCAAATTTGGTCCTAGGTTTATTGGTGTAACCATATGGTATTAAATGGTAGAGTGATAGTCAGTAGATTTGATGTAAGCTAGTAAGGTGGAGTATACTTTGTTTATAAGAGGTGGTTTAGGATTTAATATAGAAGCCAACGACAGAGGGACATTTAAGTTTTTGAGTTCGTTTTCCAGTGTTCGGCGATAGAGGTCATGTTTTGGGCATTTGAGTATAAAATGTTCTATCGTTTCTTCTTCGTTGTTGCATGAAGTGCATAGTGGTGATGTGTTTTTTATTAGCTTAGATAAGTGAGATTTTAGTCCTGTTTTACCAAGTCTTAATCTTGTGATGATGCGGTCGTCACGTTTGCTGTCTAGCTGGAATCCGCAACTCTGTCTTTTCCCCTTATCTAGAATACTATGTAGCCATCTACCTCGGTTTTCTTCGTTCCATTCTTTTTCCCATTTACTATCTATTCTGGTTCTAATGATGGAATTCAGTTCTTTGGTTCCTAGTCCTATATGCACGTCAGGTGCAGTTTTGGTGAGGCTGTCTTTGGCTGTCCTATCGGCTGCTTCATTTCCTCTAACGTCCACGTGGGCGGGAATCCAAGCTAAAATGGCGTCAATGTCATTGTCTCGTATTTGTGTGCATAAAATTTCTATTTCGTGTATGAGGTCAGGTCTGCTGTCGGATTTGGAGTTCTTTATAGATACCAGTCCGCTTAAGGAATCACTAAGAATAACAGTGGAAACCGGTCGGTTCTGGAGAACCCATTCGAGGGCCTTGATTATGGCGACTAATTCAGTGGTGTATACGGACATATTGTCTGGTAGTTTGAAACCTTCGTGAATGTCAAGTTCTGGTATAACGAATGCAGAACCTGTATTGTGACTTGTGTTTTTGGAGCCGTCTGTATATATTTTCAAGCGATTTTTCCAATGTGTGTCAATATATTCGAGGGCAGTGACTTTTATATGCTCTGGGTTGTCCTGTTTGGTGATGTAGCTATGTATATTCGTGTCCACGTGTGGTGTGATTAGTTGCCATGGTGGTCTATTGACCTTGTCAGTGTCAGAGATACAAGAGATTGGAATGTCGTGTTCTTCGAATAATCGTTCTATCGTGTAACCGAGTGGTGCAGAGTCTTTTTCCCATTTTGATTTTAGGAATTCGTATTCGGTTTTTAGGCCAAAAATTTTGTGGCATGGGTGGTTTTCGCCCTTGGCTATTGTTTTCCCTGCATATTTCATTGACAGTTCTTCTCGTCTTAAATGTAAGGGTTTTTCATTAGTTTCTATTTGTAGACTACATAGAGGAGTTCCTTTGAACGCCCCGGTGGCTATTTTTAAGGCCGAATACTGAATGCTGTCTATTCTTTTCAAATGGGTCTTGCATGCTGATTGATACGCGATTGAACCATAGTCTATTTTGGATCTGATGAGTGTTTGATATAATTTGATTAAGCTAAGTTTATTGGCCCCCAGTTGGTACCCGATACGCACCTCATAAGGTTCAGGTCTTTGTTACACCGAATAATTAATTGGTCAATGTGTTCTTTCCAAGTGAGTTTTCGGTCGAATATCATACCTAGGTATTTGACACTATTCTTAAACTCGATTTTCTGTCCTCCTAGTGATAGCGTGGTGTCTGTGTTCTGTTTATTTGAGAATAGCACACCGGTAGTTTTGACAGCTGAGAATTTGAATCCCCATCTGTCGGCCCAATCGCTGACTGTATTCAGTACCTTTTGCATTATACTTGTTAATTTTTTTATCGAGCCAGCAGATTTCCACATGGCAGCATCGTCAGCAAAGAGTGATTGTTCAATTTCAGGATGTTTTGTGTCAATTTCGTTGGCCAGGCCATTAATCAGGATGTTAAAAAGAGTGGGGCTTATGACGCTGCCCTGTGGGGTGCCGTTATCTAGCTGGTGGTCCATGGAAATGGTGTTACCAATACGGACTTTGAAGTTTCGGTCATGAAGAAAAATTTTTATCCAGTGTTGTATTCTTCCCTTAATTCCCAGGTATGACATCAATAAGTAAATAATCAGTATATATACAGTTCCTTGAGTAAATGTCAATAGGATGATAACAATAGTATGATACTAGGTGAGAAATTTATAATAGGACAGGATTAGACTGTGGAGATGGCTGGATTAATTAACAAGGTGGGCTTCTAGGCACGGTGGGGTTCCTGGATTAGAAGGTCAAAGGCGCTGGGGATGAATAGGCCCTGGTCTCTGTTCATTTGTGGTTTTGCTCTTTTGATGTGGACGGCCTCCAGTAGTTTTCTGTTTTTCCAGTGCATATGGTTTGTGGCAAGGGGTTTGGTGTTGTTCCAGTTGATTGAGTGGGTGAGGTTTTCTTTGATGTGGTCCGAAACTGCTGATTTCCGGTCTTGTTTGGTCACTGAAGATTTGTGTTCTTTTATTCGTTTATTGAGGGGTCTTGATGTTTCGCCGATGTAATGTTTTTTGCAACTGCACTCTAACTTGTAGATTACACCTTTTGGCTGGGGTTGGGTGGTTTGGGCTTTTTTACCGGTCGCATTGATATGATTCTTTAGTTTTCTGTTGGTTGCAAAGGTTGTCTGGATGCTGGCTCGTGTCTGGAGTAATCTGGCGACCTGGTGGCTTGTCTTGCCTATGTAGGGTAGAGTAATTCGGATATTTGGGCCCTCTTCTCTGATGGTACGTTGTCTCTGGTTTGGTTGTAGGGCTTGTTTTACAGTTTTTTCCACTAGGTGTTTGGGATAATCGTTGTACTTGCTAAACACGGTCTTGATGTGGGAGATTTCGTTGTGAAGGTCGGTTGAACAAATGGATTGTGCTCGTTTGGTTAGTGTTGAGATGATGGCTGTCTTTGTTTGGGCTGGATGGTTGGATCTGTAGTGGATATACTGGTCGGAATGGGTGGGCTTTCGGTATAATCCCCAGCGCCTATGACCTTCTAATCCAGGAACCCCACCGTGCCTAGAAGCCAACCTTGTTAATTAATCCACCTTGTTAATTAATCCAGCCATCTCCACAGTGTAATCCTGTCCTATTATAAATTTCTCACCTAGTATAATACTATTGTTATCATCTTATTGACATTTACTCAAGGAACTGTATATATACTGATTATTTACTTATTCATGTCATGACATTGACGCCATTTTAGCTTCGATTCCCGCCCACGTGGACGTTAGGGGAAATGAAGCCGCTGATAGGACAGCCAAAGACAGCCTCACCAAAACTGCACCTGACGTGCATATAGGACTAGGAACCAAAGAACTGAATTCTATCATTAAAACCAGAATAGATAGTAAATGGGAGAAGGAATGGAACGAAGAAAACCGAGGTAGATGGCTACATAGTATTCTAGATAAGGGGAAAAGAAGGAGTTTTGGATTCCAGCTAAACAGTAAACGTGACGACCGCATCATCACAAGATTAAGACTAGACAAAACAGGACTAAAATCTCACTTATCTAAGCTAATAAAAAACACATTACCACTATGCACTTCATGCAACAACGAAGAAGAAACGATAGAACATTTTATACTCAAATGCCCAAAACATGACCTCTATCGCCGAACACTGGAAAACGAACTCAAAAACTTAAATGTCCCTCTGTCGTTGGCTTCTATATTAAATCCTAAACCATCTCTTATAAACAAAGTATACTCCACCTTACTAGCTTACATCAAATCTACTGACTATCACTCTACCATTTAATACCATATGGTTACACCAAGACACCAATAAACCTAGGACCAAATTTGAATAAATGTAGCACGCTTAGAGTCAAAACTATTTTACAGGGGCGGAAATAAGGGTCAGTGATCAGAAATGACTGATCAAATTTGGACACTAACCAATCAAAATGCCATAGCAATAACACAGACAAATTCACTGATCAAATTAAAAGCTCCTAATAACGAGCTCCGACCAAATTGTGTTCCCTTATTTCCAACCCTCGTTAACGAATGTTAACCGTCCGGTCTTCATGCAGGGGCAGAAGACTGGAGGTTATATGAAACATTCACAATCGGCTTTAACTATAATAATATTTTTATTTATAATATTTAGTACCTAATTATTTATTGATATTGATCATGTGTGACTTAGATCACGATAGTGCCAGTCGATGGCAAAAAATAACACCAGAAAACAAGAAACTACAAACTCTTCTATTCTTTGTAATACAGGCACAGCACACTGAAGACCACATACGAGTAAGACCAGCCATGAAACAGAACACCGATGACGACAAATATTATGAAACAGCACCAAATGGAGATAAACATGCATGAAGATCATCATCGTCGGACAACAAGAACGTCCAGAATACTCGACCCTGTACCACGCTAGACAGGCTACTCCACCGAACTGAGCAACCAGAATACCAAATCCTAAACCACACAGACATGCTACCCCATATATGACACCGAAATGACGCCTCAACACATATCATCCTTTGACTTTCACACAATATAGGACGTAGACCTGCCGTCCTGTGCCCCAATACACACTCCAAGCAATTGTTACAGGCACAGATTTCTGGAAGAACCCACCCTGTTCCCAAGGGCGTCGTTAGGGAAGTCGATTCGAAAAATCCTGAAGACGCCCATGGTTCTCCCAGTTTTTTCTGGACGGCTTTGAGCGTACAAAGGGGTACCAAGACAAAGAAATCATCCACGCGATTAGACCAACAGTGAACTCATATTTACTAGTATAGCTTAACCCAAAAAACCCGAAAGAGACTTACGAACTTGTACATAGCGACTCTTATTTACTTCTATTTACATCTCCTGCTAATCTATCATTGTTATTTATTATTTATTCATTTATTTATTTATTTATTTATTTATTTATTTATTTATTTAGTTATTTATATATTTAGCGCTGGAAAAGATATTAAAAGAAAACAAAGAAATGTACCGCGAAATCCAAATAAAACATTGAGTTGATGGGCCGCGAAATCCGAATGGGAAGCGGCCCTTAAACTACAATTTCAATCAATCAATATTCATGTCATGGCCAAATCTAATTGAATTCATGACAAGATTAGCACGGCCAAATCGCATATAGCGAGCAGTATTCGGCATAAAATATAGGAAATGGTGATGGCGGAGTTACCTTGATACTGAGGGCCGACTATGTCCTACAAATTTTGTATGGCCATCAAACGATAATGCATACAGAAATAATACAGAGCCGTTTATTTGTGTATTCACCTAGTACTGAATCTATCGAAATGTTTAGTTAATTATTCATTTGTTTATCTATTTACTCACTAAAGTATATATTGGTATTCATATTATGTGACTGACGGTCGGGGCGTGCCTGTTGTTGGGAGGAAGATATATAAAATTATTGCATCGAAAAACATTAGAAAACAAGAATGACCACAAGCCTTCTATTTCATATGATACAGGCACACCGAAGACCACAGACGAGTTGGACACGACCTGAAACACAAGACGGAAGACGATCACAGGAATACCAACAGCGCCTTGAGTGACAACGCCGCATAGCAAGAACACCCAGAATCAGAATACTCGACCCTAAACCACACCGACACGCTACTCCATAGATGACCCCGAACTGACGCCTTAACACAGAATATGATCCTTTGACTTTCACGCAATATAGGACGTAGACCTGCCGCCCTGTACCCCGATACACACTCCAAGCAATTGTTACAGGCACAGATTTCTGGAAGAACCCACCCTGTTCCCAAGGGCGTCGTTAGTGAAGCCGATCCGAAAAATCCTGAAGACGCCCTTGGTTCTCCCAGTTTTTTCTGGACGGCTTTGTGCGTACAAAAGGGGTACCAAAACAAAGGAATCATACACGCGATTACAGAGAACTCATATTTACCAGTATAATTTAACCAAAAACCAAAAAGAGACTTACGAACTTGTACATATAGCGATTCTTATTTACTTCTATTTATATCTCCTACTAATCTCTCATTGTTATTTATTATTTATCTATTTATTTATTTATTTATATAGTTAGCGCTGGAAAAGATATTCAATAAACAAAGTAATGTACCGCGAAATTCGAATAAAACATTGAGTTGATGGGCCGCGAAATCCGAATGGGAAGCGGCCCTTAAACTACAATTTCAATCAAAAATTCATGTCATTGACTTGAGAACGATACTAGTACCTGTATCGAAACGTCGTCCTGAATAAACTAGAAGTTGTTATCCATAAGCAATTTGTTTATTTATCTACTTCCCAACTTCTAAACGCCACTTAAAGAAACCATTACCCTTTTAGGTCGATGACCTAAACATTTGCACTCATTGCTGATCACCCTTTTTTATTTATTTATTTATTTATTTATTTATTTATTCAAATGATCAACGGACATGAAGTCCAATTACAGATCACGAGTAACACTATATACAGGGTGACATAAAACAAATAAATGTTAACATGTAAATTACTATATATAAAACAGTATTAAAGTAGACACGATAAGGGTCTATGAAATTGGACAAAACATGTGAGATTATATACGTATGTACAAATATGATAAATTTAGTAGACTAAAATCGCATATGCCAACAATCTAGGCTGTCTTGAAACAGTTTGCCTAAAACAATGTTTTGGGACGAATAAGTCCACATTTGTGGCGTCAAAAAGTTATTGTAGTCATTTAAAACTCTCGGAATAAAAGAAAACTTCCGAACATTTAACCTTGAGAAAGGAACTAAAAAGGGTTGTACAGCTCTAAGACGCCTAGATGGCATGTAAAACGGTAATTGACTTAGTAAATAAGAGCTCTGCAGCCTACCAGTTGCAATACGTTGTAAAAAGGAGAAGTCTAAGAATAAACGACGGTTCTTAAGAGAATGTAAATTAAAAAGATTGCATTTTGCAGGATAAGAATATTGAGAATAATTAATATTACTTTTAAAACATACATAGTTTTAAAAAGTCTTCTGTACTCGTTCAATCTTGTCTGTATAACATTTCGTGTGAGGCGACCATACAGGAGTGCAATATTCGAGCTGACCGGACTGAAGAGTTGTACAAAGATAAAACAGATTTTTGTGATTTAAAAGATTTACATGAGCGCTTGATAAAACCAACCATTTTAAAAGCCTTCGCACACACTTTGTCAATATGGTTATTAAAACTTAAAGAACTAGACAATAAAACACCAAGATCTCGTATCTCCTTCATATTCTCCAGTACAACAGTATCTAAAACATAATCGAAGTCCAGAACAATACGCTTTGTCGTGAAGGTGATTCCTTTACATTTCAAAAGATTTAAAAACAGTTTCCATTTAAAACACCATTCTAAAACGTTATTGAGATCTTCCTGAGAAAGTTTACAATCATCAATACACTTCACTTCTTTGTAAAATTTGGAGTCGTCGGCATACATTGAAATCGAACAATATTCTAAAACTGTGGGTAGATTATTGATATACAATATAAACATTAATGGTCCTAAAAGTGAGCCTTGTGGAACGCCTGATAAAACAGATAAAGAGTCTGATCTAAAACCTGATAAAACTACTCGATGTTCTCTACATGATAAGTAGGATTTAAAAAACTCCAGAAGTTTTCCACAAATGCCATAATGTTTAAGTTTATGCAGATTTACCGAATCAAAAGCTTTGGCAAAATCAATATAAATTGCATCTACTTGGGTTTTCTTGTCAACAGATTTCGTTAAATCATCAACAAAGGCAACAAGATTTGTACAAGTGGATCGGCCTTTGACAAAGCCATGTTGATGATCGCTGATATAATTTTTGACGAATTCATATACCTGAGCCTGTACAACTTTTTCAAATACCTTTGAGAATAGGGGTGACAATGATATCGGCCTATAATTGTTGACAAGATGTTTATCACCACATTTATGAATGGGTATAACATTCGCATTCTTAAAATATGTTGGAAAGATACCAGATGAGAGAAATTTGTTGAAAATGATAGAAAGGGGAAGAGCAAGGGTGTTAGCCGTCACTCTTTTAAGGTGGTAGCCATTACGCTTTTAAGGTGACAGCCATTACCCTTTTAAGGTGATGATGGAAAAGGGTGATGGCTCTAATTCAACACCTTTTTCGTGTGATGCTGTCATCACCATTTTAGGGTGAGAAGTATCACCATTTGTTTGGCTGTGTACACGCTACAGGGTGTAGTAGAAACCCCATTCACTGATTCAATCAATATGCTATGCCGAATGTTGAATGCTGCGATACAGCCCACGTCTACATAATTCTAGTGATCAAACGGAGTTATGTTACTTACATTACTTGACTAACACAAGGCTATTCTATGGATAGCAATTTCTTTATTGCTGTGGAGCTGACGTTTCGTTGGAGATACTTCCAACTTTTTCAAAGCTAATATAGCTTTGAATAAGTTGGAAGTACCTCCAACGAAACGTCAGCTTCCAACTTATTCAAAGCTAATATTAGCTTCGAAAAAGTTGGAAGTATCTCCAACGAAACGTCAGCTCCACAGCAATAAAGAATTTGTTATCCATAGAATAGCCTTGTTTTATATACGCCGACTTCTAAATGCCTATCAAAGAAATTACTTGACTAGCCTATGTTCATGTGTTATATGATTGTTTTATATAGGTATATACAGAAGGTATATGCCCTGTAGATTTTGCAGTATTTCACCGTATATCACTACGGTAGATACTGTAATCGTGAAAAACAGTAATTTACTGTACTCTGAACAACTACTACAAATTATACAGTACAGCTTAAGATTGTGCTTTTGAATGAACGCGCTTTGCGCAAAGACGAACATTAACGTTACATCATGTACATCGGGTTGAGATTCGATCGAGGCAGAGAAATTGAAGTAAATTGGTTCTAATTATATTACAGGCTGCGAAAATTTGACCCGACACATTTGCAACAGATACTATTTATGATCAGGTACATGATTAGCCACTGTACAGTCAACATGTAACAAAAAATACATAACGGCCACATATTCAGCTCATAGATAACAACTAAAATGAAAGTGAATAAACATTAATGTCAAGATATATTAATACTGTTAACTGGCGTATACATATCTCGCTTAGTAGCATTTGCTGTGTTAATTGTGACTATTTTAATCAACGTCCAAAGCATTGTTGCAGAAACTTATAAAACCGGGCTATTCCACCAAGGGCCTCCACTCAAAGTTTCTCAAATTTGGCGATACATATCGCATGCTGAGAGCAAAATACGAACGTACATGTAGCGTGCAAGATCTATGGCGCTACGTTTCGTAACTTGTGTATAAATCCGCTTAACCCGAGGCTAGGGACCGTATGAACCCATGTACTTCAAGATCCTCATGGTGCTCATATGAACAGTCACAATCAAAGCCTGACTGAGATACATGATTCTCTAGATGACGAATTTACAACGATTATTATGGATTAAGAATACTGATCAGCGATACGAATTTGATATTTTTGGAACATCGCGAGTTCTTGTCTGCATCATTGAAAACTGTTGACCGCTTCTCTCTTGCCTATGTTTATGTATACTATGATTGTCCTTTTGGATTTGATGCTAATACTGTTATATGGAATATGGAATAGGTCTTTGGATTATAGACGCGGATATTCTTTAGTGGACGACGTCTGAATTATGAATGACGGACTAGACGCTTGAAAAGCATCGTTGTTGTTACTAAATTCGACAACGAAAACGAAATTCTTACTTTATTGGACTGAAAAACGTTTGTGTATTTAGTGTTTGTGATATACATGTACTGTGCCTTTATTCTCCAACGTACCGTAACAGTACTGGCGAGACATTTGTCATAAAATCAAACACTATTTTTGGTAGTTTAGTAGTTTGATGCCAACTTGGAAGAGAAGGTGAGTGGGAGGGGGCACGGAGGTTGCATCCTAACTTCACCGGATTCAGTTTCAAGCTTACAAGATATCAGTTTCCCCATCCGTCCTTTGAATGGTTCAACTTTGAACGTTCCCTCTGACTGCTATATCCGATTTCAGTTCTGGAAAGGTAATTAGGCCTACCTCGCCGACAAGATCAATTTGCATTTCATTGAATGTGCAGTAGTTATTCTATATTAGTGAATCATTGTCCGAAATATTCATTTCTTGCTGACAAGAGAACTAACCGGACCAATTAGTTCACAACTGGCACTTATCCATCATCCGAACGCATGGTACGATCGTGCGTAGACACCTCTCTCCGTAGCCATGCGGTAAGAGGTGTTATCTGGATAATTTATGGTGTGTCCAAAATGGTACCAGCTGATTGGTCTATGAGAGTCGACGTCGGAGCTATCACAAGCGTTGAACGAATGGGGGAGAAGTGAAAGAGGTGGGGAAAAATTCTGACGAATAAAAAGCAGCCAAATCACTTCACTGGAAAGTCTATCTCGGCATCCCAAATCCAGACTAGGATTCTAAGACGCAGCTTTGGTATCGCGGCCGCATATTTATTGCAACTGTTCGTCCTGATATTATGAAGTAACCACACGGCTCCCCCAAGTGGAAATAGATAAGCTAGCTCTGGAGCTGTGATGACAGTTGAGCTTTAAATAAGTAACACATCTGATGTTAATAGATGAGCATCGGGGGCGTTTGAGGGAGAAAACACCTCAACATGGGGTAAACATGGTACATGCGAGAATACCCAGAATAAAAACTAACCTGTAAGACACACCTCCAGCAAATTGTGGAATGAAATTATCTCCTGGCGAGCCCTAATTTGTCCACAGAGCGAAATATAAAACACATTTTCCTCTGCGAACTACCATAGATTTTATTTCTTTCAATTTAGGTCGTTTGTGATATCAACATCCTTGAGAAAGTTTCCAGGCCAAATATTCAAAAAATAGGACATCTCCTTCCTTGTTTAAAAGCGGCAGACATGACGTAATACCTAGGGATGGTGCGTACAGTGTTGGAGTATAAATTTAGCAATCTTTGAATGGGAAGACAAATTAAATACAAGGCTGGAAGGCATTATCTTTCTGCCGTGGTGATTTGAGAAATAATACTATTTTATATGCATATACTAAATAAGACTATATCTCGACTTCAACATGGCGGTAATCGAGTCGGTCGATATTTTGACATATTTGGGTGTTTGAAAACAAAAAGAGTGACGCTTGGAAATTACTCGAACCGTATTTGCTGACCCGTAAAACAATCGAGTGAACGCCATTTTGAGCACGGGATTTTCAGTCGATCAAACAACAACGTATACCTCGTCCACTTATGCATACTATGGATGGACTCACCGGAGCGGGATAAGCGAAGACGTCGGTCCAATGAATCAAATTCATCGTTTCAACAAACTTCAAAAAGACCAAAAAGCAAATGTAACGTAGCCTCTCTTGTTTCTGAGACTGACTTTTCGGACGGCTGTTCTGAAATGACGGCTTCAGGCAGTTTCGATCTCGTTGGATCACTCATTTCCCCATGCGAAACTACACACCTGTCTTAACTGTGCCAGTCGCTATATAGCTGAAATATTGCTGAACGCAATGTTACATCCTGATATTATTCAGGCGTTATCTGATAGAGTTAGTGTGGATAAGACAAAAGCCCTGGAACATACACGTGGAAAGAGACTGCATTAAGGGAGGGAAAAATTGACGATCTGAAAACTCTGGCAGTTGAAATGGACAATGAAATTGCGTCTTTCAGGGGTATACTAAATGACCATGAACAGTGTAATATCCTATCACTGTCCCTGGATATTAGAATAAATAGACACAACTCAGGACGTGTTCAAGCACACTGTATTCGCACATGGCGTGATCAACGACACACAGACAAGACACCCAGACAATGCAGGGTTACTACAAAGTTATCACTGCGCGTACAATACGAATGCGGATCAGCGGATATAACATCCCTCCCCTTTTTTGAGATACTTTCTTCCACGGAAGTTATGACTTAACAGGCCAAGAGGATATTTCGTTTACTGCATTGGAATGTACTGAACAAGATAATGCTTATCTAGAAAATACGAACAAACTCAACTCGAACAGTTAAAGTTCAAAAATCCAGCGACTTCGATATCCAATTTGTGCATCTTAAGTAGTCTTTAGGTGTAAAGTTCAAGTCACAATTCAAATCTCAAATCGAGCACCTTAAAGTCTTTACCGCACACGCAAGACACTCAAGTTAAACGGAGAACCGATTACTTCTGCTTGAGTATATAAACATTGGATCCATGCATTATAACTGAAACAATGTCCTGTTTGACGTAACTGAACTGTTAGGCAATTAACATTAAAGTCCAAACAACAGTATCTAACTTTCAACCTAAAGTTTTATCGTTATAGATGCTTTAGCTATTTAGCAGCGATAAATGAACTGTTACTGTCTTATTCCACATTTTCACCAAAAATTAAAAAAAATCAAAAAAATCACAAAGGACAACGGTCCAATATCCACTCCTGGAATTATTTCACACAATCCTGGAATTAGTTCACATAATCCTGGAATTAGTTCACACAATCCTGGAATTAGTTCGCACAATCCTGGAATTAGGTGACATAATCCTGTAAGTATGTTGGAGCTCGTCTGGTTCGCTCCGACGTTCGAATCAGTCGATTTTGCGGAACTGGAAGAACCAATCCAGTTGTAACATCCTCGATGTCTTCAAGTACATCTACTTTTTGAATTTGGTGCTAATACTGTTATATGGAAATGGAATAGGTCTTTGGATTATGGACGCGGATATTCTCTAATGGACGACGGCTGGATTATGAATGACGGACTAGACGCTTGTAATTCTTCATGTGAGCTACGTTTCGTCGTATGAGATGACC
>JAVTVY010053427.1:0-28075 GCA_036873755.1 Hanleya hanleyi
ACATGTTTAACGTTTCATTTTGAGATGGTAACATGTTAGATGCTTCATAATGCTACATGTTTCACCCTATTTTTCCACAAAAAACACGTCTCATAGAAGTAACGATATAACTATTTGAGGATTGTGATATGTTTCACTCGCGTTGCCGTATCACTATACCGGTCCGAAAAGCTGTTTGAAACATCAACGCTGAAACACGTGCATCCGAGTTGCAAGACATGTGTCAAGAAAAGCGGAGTACAAAAGGGATAGTGCTGTCTGATGCATGGAATTAGATACCAGGTCGTCTTCACACAGTTCTAACCGTATCTCCGAAATGCATTACGGCTGAGAGCTTTAGCAATTTGCAAACAAAGGTCTGATTGCCACTGGCTTCTAGCCAGATCAAGACATTAAGGTCAAAATTAATGGTACCGAATTACAGACTGTTGACCAAGATAAGATATTAGGTCTCTGTATTGAACAGTCACTCAACTGGCAGACTCACATTGACTCTATTTGTAACAAGATTTCTTCAAACTTGGTGTTCTTTACCGTAATAGACATTTACTGAGAAAAGATGCCAAAATAATGTATTATAATGCTTATATCCTTCCTCACATGGACTATTGTAGCACAATCTGGGGCAATTCATCCAATTCTCAGATAGATAGAATTTTTAAACTACAAAAGCGAGCTGCTTGAATCACACTGAGTGCACATTATTTAACTCCAACAAGCTCACTTCTACAACAATTAAACTGGCTTAGTGTGTATGATCGAACAGAATATCAGAAAGCAGTCTTCATGTATAAAATCACCCACAGTCTATGCCCTCCATACCTCAATACTCTATTCAAATATGTTCATGAAGTAACTGATAGAAACCTAAGATCCTCCGAGAACAACAACATATACCTACCACGACCAAGAACAGAGTATTTGAAACAAAGCATGCAATACAATGGAGCTAAGGTATGGAACTCTCTTGATAATAACCTGAAAGAGGCACCCTCTCTTTGGGCCAAAAATAAATAAATAAATAAATTTGCAAGATGGCCGCTTTGAAGACTTCACAGTTACGTCATATTCCAAATATGCATTTTTGACCGAATTTTTGGTAAGATTTTCCCAGCCCAAATTCTGACTCTTCACTGGAACCCTACATGGACGACATTTTGAATTTAAGAGTATTCGCTCAAAACATGGTCATATAACGACACACCAACAAAATACATAACAATGTTGCCAGAATAAAAGTGACAGGTATGGGGCACTACTGCGAGCAGCACTGAAAGAAACAACAACTGTGTTCTCCGTGTGATCAATACGATTGCTTACGCCATGACAGCGTTGGACGGGGTTCGGCCTTAGTGGCATATATAAACCAGAAGGAGACAGAATGGGCATTATTTTGCATACGTATGGAAATATTGAATAGTGTTTAATGTCAACAATGTTTCTACTTCATCCCACGATTTGATCACTGTTGCAAAACTCGAGACGAATCCAGCCCTCCAGACGTGATTATAATAATCATCTGCGATCCGTATTCCATACCCCAAAATGGAATGAAATTTCAGCCGCCCCGGAACAGAAATAGTTAATCGCGAGTAGCATGTCAGGAAAAACAACAAAGGAAGTATCATTCAGCAATTCCATATTTGTAGGGCGAAGTAATATAGTACCCATATTCAGAAATGTTTTCAATGTGCCGGATTAGACCTGGGATACAATATGGGATAATACTTTATCACAGAATTAGACAATGCCGTGTCAACGGACCAATACGGCAAGTTGAGTAAATTATCTTTAACTTTTCAGTATGAATCAGTGATATAAATGAATTAAACCTTGAGCACATTTTTAGCCCACCATCACCAGATGGTGGGCTGTTCAAATCGCCTTTCGTCCGTGGTCCGTCGTCCGTCGTCCGGCGTCCGTCGTCCGTCCGTCCGTCCGTCGTCCGTCCGTAAACAATTCTTGTTATCGTGATTTCTCAGGAACTACTGCACGGATCTTTCTGAAATTTCGCACACATGTTCCCCTTGGGGTCTAGTTGTGCAGATAACTTTTCTAGCCTGATTCGAAAATCCAATATGGCCACAGGGCGGCCATCTTGGATTTCCCCATGAAACCTTGTTATCGCAATTTCTCAGGAACTACTGCACGGATCTTTCTGAAATTTGGTACACAAGTTCCTCTTGGGGTCTGGATGTGCAGATACCTTTTCTGGTGCGATTCGAAAATCCAATATGGCCACAGGGCGGCCATCGTGGATTTCTCCATTGAAACCTTGTTATCGCGATTTCTCAGGAACTACGGCATGGATCTTTCTGAAATTTGGTACACAGGTTCCCCTTGGGGTCTAGATGTGCAGATACCTTTTGTGGTCCGATTCGAAAATCCAATATGGCCACAGGGGGGCCATCTTGGATCGCGATTTCTCAGGAACCGGACTGCCCGGTGGCCATTTTGAATTTCCCAATGAAATTTCGTTATCGTGATTCGTCATCATGAACAACTGCATGGATCTTCGTCAAAGTTGATACACAGGTTCCCCTTGAGGTCTAATTGTGCAAGATACCTTTTTTGGCCCCGATTCGAATATCTAATATAGCCACCAGGTGGCCATCTTGGATTTTCCCATGAAACATTGTTATCTTGAATTATCAGCTACTTCATGGATCTTTCTCAAATTTGGTGCACAGGTCTCGCATGGGGTCTAGTTGTGCAAGATATCTTTGTTTTGGTCGGATTGGAAAATCCAATATGGACGCCGGGTGGCCATCTTGGATTTTCCCATGAAACTTTGTTATCGTGAATTCTCAGGTCATCCCGAATTTTCGTATGAATCATTAGTCTCACATGGCACAGGTCCCCCTTGTAGTATAGTTTTGGTCCGATTTGAAAATTCAACATGCCCTCCAGGCGTCCATCCTCAATTTCCCAATAAAAATTTCCTGTTTGAACCCTCCTTGTTACAAGGGGGAGGGGGGGGGGGGGGGTGTGCGGGTCCAATCGCAATAAAATTGCAACAGGCATCCCGACGTCGAGAACAGTGTTTCCGACGTCCCAACAGGCAAAAATCCTGATTTCCCGTTTTTTGTTTTGTTGCTAAATTCCAATGGTAAAATTGTGACCAATCTCGAGTCCCGAGAAACTCACTTGCCGTGACTCGTTACAGGCAATGGTAATAATTGATAATTGACTCTGTTAAACTTCTTTCATTGTTCCCGTAGTGAAGGTTGCCCCACTCACTACAGATGCATGTATAGTATATATTGTCACTGGTTTGGGAATATTAATATGTTCCTTATTTTTCTGGCCGTTGTGAATTTGTTTAAAATAGAACATGAGGCGGAAAATAGCCATGATTGGAAGGTTGATCAACTTTTTCAAATGCAACAAATGTTTTAAGATTTCGTGTGATCTTGGTTGTGAGAAAAAGCAATGTTCTGGGAAGTGAATCGGAACTGACACTGGGTCGGAACTGGTGACGTGACTGTACTGTGCCCGGCAGGAACTGAGCTGAAAAGTCGAGTTAAAAATAGCTCTCTCATGTCCACGGTCCAGAAGGGAGTGACGTCGTGGATGGAATTCATAACGGAAGATATCCGATGAGCTTAGCAACCATCGTGTCAGTTTTCATGTCATTTCAAGAAGTACTTTGTTTTTATTATATATTGCAAATAAACCTTCAAAAACGCACAAAAATCGGTCGGACACCGGTACCAAAGTAAACACAATGCGACTGACAGATTGTAAACTTACGGTCTTTATGCGGAGCAAGTGTTCCAAATCAAAATGAGGTAGCAACAACAGCTTTGATTGGCCCACAATAGTTAGAGTATTATGGGATATATTTTTCAGCCCACAGCCGGCAGCCATTTTACAAAGTAAGTAAGCTGATCAGTCTGTTCTCCGCTATTGTTTATTCATAATTCACATAAAATAAAGAGTCCGAAGCGTTTTGGCAGACAACACTGAACTACATAACGGATAAGTTCACTGTTGATACTGATGAAACACGGAAGTACGGTACCGCAATTTGGAATATTGATTTTTCTTTGCAGCGAAGGCATTTTGTGATGTTCAATGTTCATGTGTATGAGTGAAGTGTTGTTTCTGCCCGACCGGTGTTTCGTGACCATAAACCTCACAGAAGTGGAAGTTGCAACGTGATTAAAACTCAGAGCAAGCAGAATGTAAATTTTAATGGAATTTCGTGTAGTATTCACAAGAATTCTCTGTACCGAATTATGGTGAGGTCGTGGTTTGCAACGATGTCAGTGTCCTGTTGTGACCGCACAACAACAACAACAACAACAACAAAATTCATCAAATTGGAACGGGGGACGGACAATAACACCAGTGGACAAAACACCCACGGACAAACCCATCGCGGAAAAACACTCCCACGGACAAAACACCCACAATAGGGAAATCGGGAAAAACACTCACTTTACATAAAAGGTTATTTCCGACCAAATTCCTGATATAATTTATTTATTTTGAATATTATAATTTATAAAAATGTATTTATTCTCTATGAACAGGAATTTGTTATTGTCATTTCCTTTGTGTATTTCAGCTATATTATATTTTTCAAGCATCTTCTGGCACTTCAAAGTGGACTATATTGATTGAAGTACACCTCATAAACAATTATTAATAAATAATGGACTTTCCACTTAACTCTTAATCTCACACCTTTGAGATCTAAGTAAGGAATTTGTAGAAAACCTTTCATTAATCCTCACTAATCAACTTTGCAACTTCGAGGGTATCAAAGGAATTATATTTATGTTTAAATTATTGATCATGTGTCTAAGAAAATATAACCTCATAAAATATGAAATAACACTGTCTCCTGATATTATCATATACCATGTTTTATTATACCCCTCTAATTAGCGATAGTTTTGTCCGTCCGTCTGGCTGTCCGAATTTCTTTTCCGCGCAATATCTCGGTTAATATTTGATGGACAGGATTGAAACTTGCATGGAATGTGGCCAGTCCGAGTTTTGGTGTAATTTTCAAGAGTTAAGGCAAAGTTGAGACTTGTCCATGCTGGATGTCAGTTAATATTGTATGGACAATTATGAAACTTACAGGATATGTGGTCAGTGCACTGTAGTTGTGCAACGTGAAGTAATTTATTTTTTCCAAGAGTCCTGGCCCTTTTTGTCCCCTGCCACGTCCCTGCCATGTTGTGAACGCGATATCTCGATAACAATTCAACTTGTCAACTTCAAACTTGGGGGGTGACTTGACATCAGTAAGAAGATGGCTCAGATTGTTTTTCACCAAACTGGCCACCATCGGCCATCTTAGATCCCAACCATCCCAAAAATGTTGTGAACGCGATATCTCGAGAACAGTTCGACCGATTGACTTCAAACTTAGGGGGTGACTTGACATCAGTGAGAAGATGGCTGGGATTGTTTTTCAGTCATCTTAGATTCCATCCACCCCCAAAATGTTGTGAACATTTATATCTCGAGAACAATTCAACCGATCGACTTCAAATTTGAGGGGTGACTTCACATCAATAAGATGACTGGAATTGATTTTCACCAAACTGCGTTAACCAAGATGGCCGCCGTCAGCCATCTTAGATTCCATTCATCTCCAAAATGTTATGAACACAATATTCTGAGAACAATTCAACCGATTGACTTCAAATCCGGGGAGTGACTTCACATCAATAAGAAAATGACCTCTGTGAACAGCTCAACTTCAGCCAGTTGATTACTCACTCCACCCACCACCATGGATGAACTCTTGACCTCATTCTCACATCACTTGAATGTGCTACATTTGGAGTCTTTCCCCTTCCTAACACAGATCACTACATCACATGAGCCTCCATATCATTTTGATTAGTAAGTACCATTATACAATTTTCGATGAAAGAAAAGGTCACATTAATATGTATGAAAGATGTTCACATTAAATATTTTAAATCTTTTATTTCTCAGATTATGAAATAAACGCCTGAACAATAGCACTCAACATTGACATATCTCAATTTATTTCATCTCCAAAACATCAACATCACATTCTCAGCAACAATCAGTGAGAAGATGGCTGAAATTGTTTTTTCACCAAACTGGGTTATCCAAGATGGCCACTATCAGCCATCTTAGATTCCATCCATCCCAACTATGTTGTGAACGCGATATCGCGAGAACAATTCAGCCGATCAATTTCAAATATAAAGCTACTCAGCGTGTTTCTTCGCATGATATGTGGTCAATGCCCCATAGTTGTGCAGCGTGAAGTTTATCTGCTTTCAGTTATATTTTCAAGAGTTATGGCCCTTTTCTTTCAAATCTGTGTGAATTGGGACTTGTCCGAGCTAGATCTCGGTTAATATTATATGGACAATCATGAAATTTGCAGGATATGTGGTCAGTGCCCTATAGTTTTGCAACATGAAGTTTCTCCGCGTTCCGCATATATTTTCAAGAGTTATGGCCCTTTTTGCTTCTAACCTTTGTGAATTGGGACTTGTCGGGGCTGGATCTCGGTTAATATTGTATGCACAAGCATGAGATTTGCATGATATGTGATCAATGCCCCATATTAGTGCAGCGTGAAGTTTCTCTGCTTTCGGTTATATTTTCAAGAGTTCAGGCCCTTTGTTTATCAAACCTAAATGAATGGTATATTTTTATTTATGCAGGCTACATCTCAGTCCATAACCAATTCAGATCAGGAAAATGGCTATATATGTTATTCTACATTCCAAAGCAATGTCCTGTAGTATGAAATTTCCCCCAAAACAGTGAATTGGGTGCAAAATTGAAAGTTCTCTGATCACTTCATAATTTCAGGTCATAGAAATGTAGGTCTCAAAACCAGGTCACATTTTCGGATTTGGTGACCATCTTGCATCAAAACATTGTATTATCACTTGTTGGTCGATACTTGGAATATGTATTAGGCGAGGCATGGCAAAAAAAAAGTGACAAACAGAATTTTTATAATTATCAAAATTAGACCACCACCGACCGATACAGAACAATGGTGGGGCAGTGTCGGATTGAAGTGAAGGGGGGGGGGGGGACAGAGGAGTGGGAATACAATTGATCATTCTCTGATTGCTTCCTTCCTTTGTTCGTTTTCTTTTTAAAGAAGCATACATATTCATATGTGATGGGGGTTTTGTGCGTCAGTGTTTTGTCTCTTTGGGGGTTCTGTCCTGCACTCCATTGTTACCATTATACATTGACATTAGCCATACAGGTTTTATGGATGTATATATTTCACAGCATGAGAGTGAAGCGCAAATCCCCTCGTCAGCGAGCTGAGCAGCAGAGGTCACGGATGAGACTGCGGAGGACCGAAAATTCACCATTCCATGGTCTGGAAGAACCATCCCTTCTGGAGGGGAAATCTTCAAATGCCCAGAGGTTGACAACTCCTCAGGGAAGTCTGTCCATCCCACGCAGGGATGTCCCACCGAGGTCTGATTCGCATCCTTGCGTCTGTACACCACCGAGTGTACCACCATCAGCTACACAGGATAGTAGAATTGATGGTGCAGGGCAGACGACCGCCACTGACTCGGAACCTTCTGTTTGCACCTCACCGAGGGTGCCATTGCCACCGTGCAATGCAGTGGTGTCGAAATTATGTACAAAAGTTGCAAGAACTAAGAGCAAACGAACAAACCAAACAACTTCAAAAACTATGAACAAGCTATTGAATAAATCTGTTACCAACACTGAACATACAAAACCATGCAAACCATACATACCTGAAATTCCTGTTGATAAACAAACCGACAAAATATTTGTTTCAACACAAGACACTCATTATGATGTTGTCGTACATGCTGAAGGAGAACATGAATCGGCAGAAACGTGTCCGGGTATAATTTCACAACATAGATTAGAAGGAAACGCATCTATTTCGAGTTTGCCAGTACCCATACAGGGTCACTTCGACCAAAGCCATCCAAGATTCCTAGACAATGCTGGTAAACAGTGTGTAATGAATAGTCTATCAGCTCTCGTATACAGTCAAGAGAAACCAGCAACAATTTGGACATCAAATGATGTAGACGAGATACTTGGATCAGTGGAATATACAAATGGTAATATGTACAATTTTGCATTTCAAGAATCACTAATGGGAACACTGGGTAATACGAGACAAAACCTAGATGAACTGCAGTTTGTAACACTGGATGAAGCATTACATGCTGCTTTACTTCAAAACAGTAGTGATGCTGCTATTGTAACATTCAAAGAAAGTACATTCATTGTAATTAAGCAGAATAACATCTACTGTGTTAGCGACTCTCACTCGAGAAACTTGACTGGTTCTGTTGATCCAAATGGATCAAGTATTGTGCTACATTATAGTGACATACACGAGGTATTTGAACATTGTCTTCGTCTAGCACAATCAATGGCTTATCGAGCAGATGATATTTTCGAAGTAACAGCTGTCAAATTATTGAGGATAATTTCAGACAGTTGTACTTATCAGACACCAAAGAGTTCTGAGAAGACTACAGGATTGAGTGAAGAAGAAGCAAATGATAGACTTCTATTATATTTTCAAGATCAGAAAAAGAGACAAATGTTAAAGCAGAAAAAATGTTCAACTGACAACAAAAGTGACAAAACAAGTAATTCTTGTACACGGCGAGAGTACATGCGTACGTACATGAAGAAAACGAGACAAAGAAGTTCAAAGATAAAAATATTGAAAGAATCTGACAAAATACGAAAATCAAGCGATAGAGAAAAATGTCCAGAAAAGCACAGATCACTAGATGTCCAAAGTAAACGGAAAGCAAGGAATGATCCAAACTTCGTAGTGCTTGAAAGACAAAGTAAACAGAAATCCAGAAAAACAAATCCGGAAAAGCACAGGGTAATAGATGTCCAAAGTAAACAGAAATCTAGAAAAACAAATCCGGAAAAGCACAGGGTAATAGATGTCCAAAGTAAACAGAAATCTAGAAAAACAAATCCGGAAAAGCACAGGGTAATAGATGTCCAAAGTAAACAGAAAGCAAGGAATGATCCACACTTCGTAGTGCTTGAAAGACAAAGTAAACAGAAGTCTAGAAAAACAAATCCGGAAAAGCACAGGGTAATAGATGTCCAAAGTAAACAGAAAGCAAGGAATGATCCAAACTTCGTAGTGCTTGAAAGACAAAGGAAACAGAAATCTAGAAAAACAAATCCGGAAAAGCACAGGGTAATAGATGTCCAAAGTAAACGGAAAGCAAGGAATGATCCAAACTTCGTAGTGCTTGAAAGACAAAGTAAACAGAAATCTAGAAAAACAAATCCGGAAAAGCACAGGGTAATGGATGTGCACAGTAAACGGAAAGCAAGGAATGATCCAAGCTTCTTAGTGATTGAAAAACAAAATAAGAGGAGAGCCAGGAAAAAAGAACCAGAAAAGCACAGGGTGATAGATCTGAAATGTAAGCGGAAGTGCAGAGAAGATTCACAGCTTTTGGAACGAGAAAGATTACTGAAGAAAAAAGCTAGACTTGATCCAGCGTTTTCACAAGCAGAGTCCAAGGCAGATTTGACTAGAAAGAGACAAATGCGGCAGGATGGAATTTTCCTCGCGATTGAAAGAATGAAACAATCTGAAAGAAGAAGGCATATTACACAAGAAGAAAAAGCCTTGCACAGAAAACGAAAATCAGAAGATCGAAAGAACCAAGAGTATTATCAGCATGAAAAAGAACAATGTAAAAAAAGACGTTTCGGACATGATATAGACGGATGTATCAATGTTTTCCTCAAAAAAACAGAAAAAGGACCAGAATATGTATGTACCTGTTGTCATCAAACATGGTTCAGAGAAAGCGTAACAGAGAGTTGTCCTGTTCCTTCATTTCAAACATATAAAGATTTCTATACAGGATACAAATCTGTAGATGGAAAGGAATGGATTTGTCACACATGCTTATCCTCATTAAAGAAATGTAAAGTTCCGAAACTTTCTGTTGCCAATGGAATGACCTGGCCTGATAAACCCCCAGAATTGAACTTGCACCCTCTCGAAGAACGACTTGTAGCGCTCAGAATACCCTTTATGCAGATAAGAGAATTACCACGAGGTGGACAGTATTCAACAAAAGGCAATGTAGTCAATGTCCCGATTGACATTCAGCCGACACTGAATGCATTACCAAGACAAATGGATGAACATTTCACAGTTTCTGTAAAACTGAAGAAAAGACTTTCGTACAAATCATGTGTCTTTTCTGAAAATGTGCGACCAACTGTTGTACTCACAGCTTTACACTGGCTTATGAACAATAGTCAGCTGTATAAGAATTCTGGTCTGGCAATTGATGAGAATTGGGTTAACGAGACTACAAATAGTGCTCAAGAAATTGTTCAAGAATTTACCAGATCACAAAACTTAAACGGCGGACTTGCACATAGTTGTTCAGACACTGCAGATGGTAAACAATCTGAAATTGTTTATCCAGAAGCATTTACTGATCTTGAAAACGAGTTAGAAAACCAAGATACATTTATCGAAATCCATGAAGATGATCGCATTCAAGGCAATTCCGACACACTCATCGACCAAACAAATCTTGATACCAACAAAGGCCTAGTTTTAGCACCTGGCGAAGGACAACAACCACTTAGCATTTATCATGATAAAGATGCCGAAGTACTCTCCTTTCCAACAATATATTGTGGACAGAAAAGATTAGAAAACAATGACCGGCAGGTGCCTGTATCTTACAGTGACGTTTCAAAATGGGAACTGCGAAGTGTTGATCGAAGAGCCGCAACATGTGTTCCAAATCTCTTTTTCAAACTGAACAAAATACAAAGGAAACAAGTGGTTGATAAAGTCAACTTAGCTGTTCGAAGGAAGAAAAGTGAAGGAAAGAAAATTACAGCAAAAGAAGCACGAAACCCTGAAATTGTTGACAAGATAGTTAACTTGAATGAAGGTTACTACATTTTTAGAACACTTCGTAATTCTCCAGCATACCTTTCTTCAAGAAAAAAGGATGTATTTGCTATGATTAGACAATTAGGACTCCCAACATGGTTTATGTCATTATCTTCGGCTGATACTCGTTGGACAGAGTTACTTAAAACTTTAGCTGTCTTAGCTGGTATGCCGTGTTCCGATGAAGACATAGGAAATATGACATGGTCTGACAAAGTCAAACTTGTTCAAAAAGACCCTGTAACAACGTCCAGGTACTTTGACCACAGAGTGCAAGTATTTGTAAACACTGTACTTAAGAGTGAACACTCTCCAATTGGAACGGTTACAGATGCATTCCAACGCATTGAATTTCAAAATCGAGGCTCGCCACACACTCACATGATAGTATGGACAGAGAATGCACCAAAATATAATGTGGATTCTGAAGACGACATTGTTCAGTATGTTGACAAATATGTGACTTGTTCCCTGGATGTCGAGGAAGACCTACGAGACTTGGTTCAACTGCAAATTCATAAGCATTCGAAAACATGCAAGAAAGGTGGTAGATCTGTCTGTCGATTTGGCTTTCCCCTTCCACCACTTCAAAAAACAATGGTCTTAGAACCACTAGAAAATGATGTTGAGGAGTACAGGAAAAAATACTCAGAAATACATGCTAGAATGAACGAGTTCAAGGACGGATGTGATATGTCATACGAACAATTTCTGAAAGATGTTGTGCAAATGGAAGAATCGGAATATATTAAATGCATACGAAGCTCTCTCAAAGGACCCAAGGTGTTTTTGAAAAGAAAACCATCAGAGATGCGTGTGAATTATTACAATAAAGTTGTGCTTAGCGCATGGAGAGCAAACCTGAACATACAATTTGTACTTGACCCCTATGCCTGTGCAATGTACATTGTTTCCTATATCAGCAAATCGCAGCGAGGTATGAGTACTATGCTAGAGCAGGCGTCTAAAGAAGCAACAGAGGGAAATATGGATCTCAAGAGGCAGGTTCGACATATTGGAAACCAGTTTCTTAATTTTGTTGAAATAAGTGCCCAAGAAGCATCATATCTGGTGTTACAGATGCCACTGACACGAGCATCTCGTGAAGTAGTATTCATCAATACATCTCCTCCAGACCAGCGAGTTTTTCTCTTAAAAAATGAAGAACAGTTGGAACAGCTTCCAGATGACTCCACAGACATTGCATCTGACAACATCATCAAGAGGTATGCAAAAAGACCAAAAAAAATAGAAAAATACTGCCTCGCTGATTATGTTTCCGAGTTAGAAGTGAAGTATAGACAAAAGGAACCTACTTTTGAAGTTGAATGCAATGATGATGATAAAGGTCATTTACCCTCATCTGACAATAACGTTGAGACCGACAGTGATACAGAGTTCGGTGATACAAATATTGTGATGAAATTGCGAGGTGGCATAACAATCAGAAAAAGGAGGAACCCAAAGGTAATTCTGAGAACTTCTACAGAGAAAAACTTCTTCTGTTCATGCCATGGAGAGACGAAAACAAAGATCTTAAAGGTGGATATGACACATATGAAGGTCATTACCAAAATAAAAGTGCAGACATTTTACCATTGCTGCAGAAATACGAACACCATGTTGAAGAATTAGATCTAGCTAGGCAACAAGCTGAACAAGACCTTTCCACAGAGTTTGACATTTTAGCACCTAACACTGAACAAGTGCAAGCAGAAGATGCTGAGCAATCTACCAGTCAGTCAGAGGACTTTATCCACTTTATTCCCCCGACACAATCCCAGAGCACAGCAGATATTGGTCAAGATCTTGATTTACCTGGTACCTCTGTATCCATTGAAACAAATTCAGTACTGCTTCCAGATGATGAATACCGGGCTTTGCTCCGATCTCTTAACATTAAACAACGAGAATTTTTCAATCACGTTATACAGTGGATTTCTACAAAGACTGACCCACTTTACGCATTCCTCTCGGGAGGAGCGGGTGTTGGAAAATCAGTAGTAATACAAGCTCTCTACCAAACACTACATAGACTTCTAAATTCCAAAGATGGAGATGACCCGGATACTATAAAGATCTTACGAACAGCATTCACAGGAAAGGCAGCTTACATCATAAATGGGGTAACAATAGCCTCTGCTTTCCACAAGAAAATGTTCCAAACACAACAGCATATGTACAGTGATGAGCTAAATACATTTCGAACAACTTACAAAGACCTTGCTGTTATCATTATCGATGAAATCTCCATGGTTGATAACAAGCTCTTCGCTTTCATGCATGACCGACTGCAAGAACTAACCGGTACAAAACGAGATTTCGGAGGGATAAGTATAATAGCTGTCGGAGACTTCTATCAATTATGTCCTGTAGCAGATTCATGGATCTTCTCTGATTTGTCTGTCGGTCTAGCAAGCAATTTATGGAAAAATCATTTCCAAATATTTGAACTCACAGAAATCATGAGACAAAAAGATGACTTGCCATTTGCTGAGATGTTAAACAGGTTAAGATTCAATCAACTCCTACCAACGGATAAAGAAATTATCACATCTCAAATGATTTCTACAACGTCTGCAGACTATCCAAGGAAAGCTCTGCATTTATTCACAGAGAACAAGAAAGTTGATAACTTCAACAGTACATTGATTCAAGATCTGAAAACTATAAAAGTAGACGTCTTCGCCGATACGGATATTATATCCCCCGTGAACATAAACAAAGAGACTAAGATTCACATGGTAGAAGAAATTAATAAGAAAGACAAACTCAGCCAAACTGGAAACCTGCCTAGTGTGCTGAAACTTGCGGTTGACATGACATATGATGTAACAGTCAATGTTGACGTCGATGATGGATTGACAAATGGTGCATCAGCAATTCTGAAACACATAGAGTACAAAGGAACATCTAAGAGACCAGCTATTGTATGGGTTCTTTTCACCGACACAAACATTGGTAGTAAAAGAAGAAAACAGTATAAACATCTCTATCATACAGATATTGATCAGCAATGGACACCAGTATTTGAAACGAAACGGACATTTCTTCATAACAAAAAAACTTATCAGAGAATCCAATTTCCACTTGCCCCAGCTGCAGCTAAGACTGTTCACAAAGCGCAAGGCGCCACAGTTGATGAAGTTGTTGTAGATCTAAGCTCCAGTTATAAACCACCACGTGTTCATTATGTTGCACTGTCTCGAGTTCGCAAATTAGCAAACTTGCACATTCTTGACTTCAATGAGAAAGCATTGAAAGTGGATGAAAAGGTACATCAAGAAATGGAAAGGCTTTACAAGAATCCACTTCAGTTATGTTATACACCTCTGTACAGTATTGACAACTCCCAGGTAAAACTACTGTTTAACAATGCTAGATCCCTGCATTTACATATAGACGATATCAAGAGTGATCCAAATGTACAGAATGCAGACTTAATTGGAATTTGTGAGACACGTCTTGTAAATACAGACCGAGCTGATCATTATGAACTTCCAGGGTTTCAAATGTATAGATTAGATGAAGCTCGGCCATCCAACACGACCAGACCATTTCATGGACTAGTCGCATACATAAAGGATGATATAACTGTGAAGAAGATCAATTCTCACATCTATGATAACGTTGAATTTATCTTCATAGATGCACAAATCAAAAGAAATGATGTTCAAGTTATATTCCTCTACAAAACACCAAAACTGTCAGATATACAACTACAACATGTTGTACGCAACAATATCCAGCCATTCATAAATACACAGAAACCGACTTTCTTTCTTGGAGATTTTAATATGAACTTGCTGGACAAAGATAATACATTTGTACAATTCATGGAACAGGGATTAGCACTTACCCAGTTAATCACTGAACCTACAACTGTAAATGGGACATTACTCGACCACGTCTACACCAATGAGAAGAGTGTGCAGGCTGGCGTAATACCAAGTTATTGGTCTAACCATCGACTTGTATTCTGTGCATTTACATCCGTTCTTTGAATCTCTTTATCAGCCAATATATTTCTCAGCAAATCGGACAACAATCAGAAATAAAAAAGGAATGAATTTCTACACGAAAACAAGAACGAATGAGAGCATATTACAAATTTATTATATGAATTCTAATACATCGATAATTCTAAGCATCTACTCCCTTAATCCATAATCTGACGTACAATAAAGGAGGGTCCCTGTTCATAGCCAATGACCAAATTAGTGTGATTTGTCACTTTTGAGCATCATATTACAGTTATGTAAAATACGGACAATTTACATCGGCTCGAGGCTCCTGGCACATACTTTGAGCCAGTCCTCGAGTTCCACCCTACATGTACCAATGTCCATGGGTGGCCTTCATGGGCATCTCCAAGATGCCTTGACTTTGGCATCATCAAGATGCCTTGAAATGGGAATCGTGAAGAAGTGGCGATCACCAGGATGCTCTGATGAGGTGTAGATTCCTGTACTCAATCGGAGTATCTTCTGACAAGTGAGTACAACCCTTCCTTTTATTCTATTATGTCACCAACATCAGGTAGTTCGCATACATTTCATTGCAAATTTCTTTTTTTCGTCATCAGTAATGATAAGTTATAGCCAGAAAAAAAAATAAAAGATAATTATTCCGTTCTCAAGCTGTGACATGTCCTATGTGAATCGGTTGCGAAAAGTGCGACAAGTTCCATAGTCTAAATCAATACATAACAGCATCTATTCCTTGAGCAGAGTTTTCACAAATTCCTAGGAAATAACATATTTTTTTTCTTCAAATTTGGTACACAGGTCGCCAATGCTGTCTGTTTATGGAACATGTGTTTTTAGTCCCATTCAAAAATTTAATATGTATCCTTCTCTCAGATATATGGCCCTCGGCTGCTTTCCAACCGGAAAACCTCAACCTGCGATATTCTTCGTCTCTATGGGTGTAACAGATGTTCGAGCCCTCCCCATTCAGCGGAGGCTCCTGACAGGAACCTATGTACTCCAGTCAAACAAAGCTGTGTTCAACCAGTTTGCTATGGATCCAACCTGCTGGTTGTGCTCTGAACATTCAGAGTCTCATATACGGTACATATTCTTGTCACGTGCGACACCCTTCAGGACACCAGAGACAAATTTCTTGCCCGGATTTACAAAACTGTGTGTGCCAAGTGCCCCCGAAGACTTTCGAGACATTCCAAGGGCTCCAGAAGATATATCTGCCTTTTACATGTTTTATCATAGACCCTTCTTCTCGTCTGAGCGACCCTAGGATGTTCTCAGGCGATACCCATACACTCTTCATTATCAGACAACTGAACTCTTGAACGCTCGGTGATGTCATCTGTAACATTTCACTCCAAATGACATTCAACACCTTCCCGCATATTCTACTTTATTTTTCATATGCCTTAATGGACTTTCCCTTCTATATATATTTGTATGTATAGCACTCGCAGCATTGGAGGTGCTCTTAAACACAGAAGGAATCTATGAACTATGGCCACCTACCTCCCATCTTTAATTTCACAATCAAACCTTGTTACGGGACATTTCATCTTGTCACATTTGCTGACAGGGTGACCGCAACTTTATGATTTCTTAATAAATCTATATTGAACCACAAATTATTCCTATTTATTTCTTGGGTAACAGCAGACCTACTTTGTGTCTTTGCCATTGCGGAAGTAAATTGCAGTGCAGCAAAGAAGTATCGATGTCCCATTTGTTGAAGTTATACGTCAGGCATTACCCCGGTCTCCCCTACTAAAACAGCTCTTTAGAAGACATTCATTCATGAACTTTCATCAACATAAAATGCTTCATTTTCAAAGAACATTGTTTCACAAAACATTCACATCGCAATGTTAAGGACGTAGGCTCTACGGATTGGTTTAAATTTTAACTGACAAAATATCCCAAAATAATGCCCTGTTTATCAAGTCATTTCCTTGAAAAATAAAGACTAAAGCCATTGTATAATATACAATCGATCTCGATTGAGATCACAATCGATCTCGATTGATATACAATCTTTTCAATCTTTGTCGCGCAAATTTGAAATTATGCAAACAAAATTACAAATCAATGGTTTGTTCTTGGTAACAGTGGACAAAAAGGTCCTCTTGTTATTAGCTTACAATTATCGGACAATGGTGGGCGCCAAGATCCTTCAGGATCTCTCGTTTGTTATATGAACAATTTTCTCTCTATGGTGACTGGGTTCACATCAGAGATTCAGATGTACCAATCATTCATCTGTTTGAAATCATTATTAGGTTTGAGTTAACCTGAGGAGTGTTTCTGTATATGGTTATTGTTTGTTCATACATGTCCCTGAGTTTGACTCCCAACGAATATAAGAGAATAAAACTTGATGCATGTTGATTTTTGACGAATGTTTTCATTTCAGTACCAGTATCACAGTCTCCTGAAACACGTAATGGGATGTAGACTGTTTTGAAAGATTTCCAAGTTTGAGACATGTACAGATCCGTTTCACTTGTGACATGTCTCAAAAGTTGGGACAAAGTCATGTTTGGGCATTTTGAAACATGTAGTCGGCTCTAACATGTTTCGTCTTGAGACATGTATACACAACACGTTTCAAAATGCAGAACGTCACATGTTTCAAACGAACACGTGCTTATTGAAGACATGTCTCATATTGAGACATCATTAACTCATGTGAAAAAGACACGTGTTTCAATTTGAAAGATGAAGCCGTTTTAATATGAAACATATACGTACTCACATGTCCCAAAAGTTGGGACAAAATCATGTTTCCTTTTGAAACGTTAACATGTCACCAATTATTACAGTGTAAATGACCAATCTGTACCGTGTATCTGGAATGGCTCATTTTCTAGGTAATTTGTTCTTCATAGGCCCACTCAATATAGACCGCTATGTGCTGAAATACTGCGAAAATTTCTTGAGCTCTGTGACACGTTGGGTATACCAATCAAAGTATCGAAAACATGTGTACCATGCACCATGATTGTCATCTATGATATTGAAATTGATTCGGTTGAAATCCACAAGAAAATCTTGAAAATGTTTCAGATCTTCTGGACCACTTCAACGTAGAAGCGTGTAACGCCGGAGAAACTACAATCAGTTTTGCTGGTTCTGTTATAAATGTAATTCCTGACAAAGCTTTCTTGCTCATCCCATGACCTTGTCCATTGGTTTATCATCGCATACGATTGAATAAGGAAACCCGAGTTGATTTCTTATTTGGCCCTTGGCTACCATCCGACACTCTCCATTTGTACATCGGTGCTGCTGGCGTTCATAAGCTCAACTTCGTTACCAGGAAGCATTTAGTCTACCTGGAAGCCTAACATTCATTTCCGTGCGAAGCACGTTCTGTCTTGCTTCAAATTCCGAGAGGCTCACCATCTAGCCTCTTTGTTGGTAGCCAGTCCTGTTCTGGTATCTCCGTAATTTTACCATTTCTGGTACCTCACCTTTGAAATTATGCTTTTTATTCCTCACATCAGTTAGATATTTACTTCTTTGTTTACGTTCGAGGTGCAGTAAATTGGTGAAAGTTAAACGCATCTTATGTCTGGGTTTTTTTTACCAATCAGCCCGTGAGCTGTCGGGTCTAAATTCCTTGTAAACGAACTCTTTATTATATTTATTTATTTATTTTATTAGATTCAGCAAGTATACAGTACATTAGTATGAATAAGCTACATGTAGTTGTCAAATATACTCATATAGAAATTACTTAGTATTACAACTAGTTAGTTATCAGCAGGGATAAAACCCTATGGGGCTTGCTCTTTCCCCATGTAAATATATAACAAGATTTTATTAAGCTACTTGTGGCAGGTGATATATGAAAACTGAGTGACTGACCAATTGCACACTGTGACAGAATTTTTGAATATGATGGTTAGGTTCAGTTAAGTAAGTTTTAGGTTTGGATTTAAAAAGATATGAAGAGGGCAGATAGTTCCAAACTCGGAGGCCCTGATGTTTTGATGGCGTGATAAGACAAGTTTGAACGATAAAACGTACAGGCCGGTACAGATTTGCATCTGATTTCTAGTGTTATATTGATGCATGTCTGTCTATATATGAAAGTGAAAAGGCAGTGGGTTAGTATTCAAATTATATAGTGTCAGAATCTTACAGCAACGAAGAGAGAGTTTGTGTGGTCAAGTTTTTTCGATAAAGCTATCACTCTTTTTGCCAGTTTCTGTAGTAGGAACAATTGATTTAGATGAGTAACATAGGTGTTTCCCCATAAGATATTTTCACCTGGCCTCAAAGCAGTGACTAGATTTAAGGAAAGTCTGTCTGTACGGTAACTTAAACAGTGGTAACGATATATATGCAGATGCCTGTGTCTTATTCAGCCGGTATATCGGAACTGATACATTAAAAATATCAGAAGAGGCATATAAGCATGGCCTGGTTCGTGATTGGTTAATAAATTGAGATCGGCCTGCTAGTTGGAAAACAGGGGATATTTTTATTATGTCAGACGATAACAACTATAGTCGGCTTTAATAATGATATGGATGTACTGCTGGCTCGAATTCAGCAAAGTTGCTTATTGTGTTTTTTATATGAGTATTTAACCCGTTCTGAAGATAGTGGTGGTATTTAGCTCATGATAACCTGCATATGATGTGAGGGAAATAGAAGGAAACCAGGAGAAGAATCTGAGACATACAAAATCATCAGCATCAGCATCAGCATCACTGCCATATGAAAACTAAAGTGATATCACAGCTTCAAATTGAACATTCAGAAGCCAGCCATACCGAGAATCATTGCTATTTATAACTTAAATCTGCAGCTGTTATACTGCCATTAGCTTTTCGGCGAAGACAATGGTACGAATCTTTATTGCAGATGTAAAATGTAGATATAAAGCTGAGCACTAATTATATCGGCATACGTCAATACTATGATAAATAGCCAAACGACTGCCCTGCAGTCTACAAAGTTATCAACACAACAGCCTGTCTAATACGCTCATTTAATACTCTTTGTTAAACGTTTGGGACAGCTGAGCCTAGCATATGGCTTGGATAACTCGTCGCCCATGTCTGGGTTAACACATAGAAGCATATATTGTTTGGGTAGAGGATATAGTACTTGCTGTTGATATTTATGTACCATTCCTCTTCGAAATCTTCTAACCTGCCTCGCCATCTAATAATAATACTATCTGTGGAAGCTTTCTCTGCTTCATACTTCAACATCTTACACAGATATTCAACACTATTCTATTTATATAAGCCTGAAAATGAAAAGTTTTTTAAAAAAAGCAAACTCAACGTATAGTTATTGGCGTACATAGCTGCTTCGCAGCTGCACACGCCACTCAAATTTAAAATTGATTGATTGATTGATTGAGGATATAGCGTTTGAATTAGGGGTAATGTTAGGTTATGGGTTTTTTGGCAATTTTGGCAGGGGAACGGCAAGCCCCTTAAACTGATACTTGGGGTTCTTTGAACATCCAATTACCGACGGCTAATGGCAATCGACGTTGAAAACGACGTTTTGGTCATTGTTTGCCTCATCGACTAGAAGGAAGGGGACTACAGTCAATAGGCATTTTACTTCCCAGGATTGAGATTTAATGCTGTACAAAGTTGTTATTTAATGCGACAGGAATTTTATAAAAAAAATATTTTTTATCGTTTATGCTATCTTCGATGAAGTTTCAAACGTCCCTTCCAGGGACATAGTTCCTAACCAACAGACGCTGGTGGACAGTTAAACCATTTAGCCTTATCATCGAGTAAGCTTAAGTCATGCCAGGCTGTACGCTGATAAACAGCTTGTATCACTGACGTCCCTATACTCTCCTTGTTCCCCCGCTGATTCACATCGCTAAGTTCGCGCCCCTTGGCCGTAATGGGGCGCTCTGCACAGGCCAACCACCAATGATCAATGAATATCACTCTTACAGAAGAGTCTTGGCAATATGAGTTGTCTCCCTTTTCAAACGTTCATATGTCGTTAACGGCAAACTAACAATAAACGGATGGCAAAACAGCTCTAATTACGTTAATTTCTGAGTTAAGAGTGAACAGATTTTTGGATAACTTCCTCCATTTTTTAGTAAGGTTCGTCAACTGATTGCAAACATTTGTTCACTGATACCTTCAAATACTTAACAAATAAACTCTTGTAAATGTTGTTAATATCCCACTGATAAGACCACGCTTGATCGTCATGAGTATATAAGAAGATCAAGCTGCTTAAAATCGTAACGTAAAAACACCGTTCAATTGTTTCAGATTTTGAATTGAATGTTGACTGTTAATAAAGACAGCGAAAAGTTCCTTTGAAAGATGCGGTTAGAGGGCGTGTCGCCGTCAAAATATGGGCATCATGAAGGCCAACCTGTAACCATCTCGGTCATCTATACGCGGTAAGACTGACCCTGGGATCGTGTGTATCTATGTTCAGCCTACTTTCGGCAACTGCAGGAGGAAATTTCCATAAAGCAATACCACGTGACTTCGTCAGCCAATCAGCGAAAGTCTACCGACGTAACCCCAACGTAACTCGCCATTTTCGAGTCATGTGATGAACTACTTGTTCAAAATTTCAGATCCACCACACCTCTTGTATGATACGAAAGCTATTCATACCTATATATTTTGTAGGCCCAGGCAATATCTGTTTCAGAAGTGGTATGAATACTTGTAATTTATCAGATTTCTCGAGTCTGTTCTCCGCCGGATGAAGGTCGAACAGAATCCGGTAAAACACCGGATATCGCTCCGCAATAATGGAGACACACGATTCGCAAGCCATCTTATGGATGGCGAAGTGTACGCAAATGCATGAAGGCATGACGTAATTTCGATCACGTGAGGTAGTTAGCCAATCGTGGTTAGTAAGAGGAATCTGGTTATCTCCGAGCTATTACGGCACGGCGATTGGATAACCAGATGAAGCGCCCCCTTACGGCCAAGAGGCGCGAACTTGGCGATGTGAATCAGCGGGGGGAACAAGGAGAGTAGGGACGTCAGTGATACAAGCTGAATAGTATGAGCGTAGCCAGGCTGGCGCATCCTCACTAAATCCAGCGTTATCCCTATCCTTGATAACCCTAGTACAGATTGATGATGCCGCGAGTCGCCCCTTTTGTAAAATTAATCCAATGAACATTTACATCAACTCTGTGATTGGCTCGATTTTTTTCCAGTTTTCATCACAAGCCAATAAATGTGCCGGATTTCCATTTGAAAATTTGAATTGACCAATCAAATCAATTAAAACTGGAATATATCCCGTGATGCACTGTTGTTTCTATAAAACTCCAGAGCAGAGAGGCGACGCGTGAAGCACAACCGCGGATTCGTGGGCAGAAAGAATGGGGTGAAAGTAGTGGTGGGAGTGGTGATGGGTTGACCTTTGAGCCTAGACCTTTGAGCTCGGATTTTGAAAGTGACTCCATGGAAACTTGGAGCGTAGACCTCCCGTGAATGTGACGTCATATGTTACGACATTAGTATTAGAAAAAGTGCAGTTCAGGTGGGAAGGGGTGCGTCAGTGCGGGGGGGGGGGGGGGGGTGGTGACCCAGGGTGTAAAATGGGAATAGGTGTGCCGTAAATGATCAGAATATTTCGTACAGGGTATCGGTCTGAAGCTCTCGTGGTGTGAAATACGGATGGGGTGCAGTCCACGTTGACCGGTGAAGCCATGATACGCATGCACTGTCGGAGCACTAGTGTAGAGAAATGGAATTTTCGGGTGCGCATGATCAACGATCAATGTGCGCCATCCTTGGTCAAAATGTGTCGTGTATTGTGTCGTATTCAAGTTCTCGTCATGAAGAATAAAACTCGGATACAGCCCACGTGACATCCGTTACCGGTGACATCATGGTAGCTATGTGCAGTCGAGGGATTAGTAGAGAAAGGGCCATTTCCAGGTGAGCATGGGAGTGTTTGGGGATCTACGGACAATCCTGGGTCCAAATATTGTGTGCATGGTGTCGTATTGAAGCTCTTGTATGGGATGAGACTGGGTGCAGCTACGTTGATAGGTAATATCATGGTGCGCCTACGCGGTCGAGGAATAGTGGAGAAAGCGCATTTTTTGGAAGCGCAGGTGAGTGATTGCGTACTTGCTCATTTGATGCGTGCGTGTTGTCCCATATTGAAGCTCTCGTGGTATAGTTTTTGTGCCATCTATGGGCCGTTCTGGGTTGAAATGCAGCGTAGCTGGTGTCGTATTGGAACAAGACTGTGTGGAATAAGACTGGGGAGCAGTCACGTATATCGGCGATGTCATGATGCGTAGTAGAGGAAAGGCATTTTCGGGAGCGCATGGGAGTGTTTGAGTGATATATGAGACACCCTTGGTCCAAATGTGGCTCGCCTGATTTCTTATTGCAGGTCCTGTGGTGTAGAATAAGACTTGTGCTGTCCACGATAACCGGCGGATCATTGTGGGCATGATATGGCGTCACATTGCAAATGCGCACATTGAGTAGTAGGGAAAGCACGGCTGAGTCGGATGTGCACTTACAACTAAGCGCCTTTCTACATCTCAATACACTAGTCCAAAGGGTGACTAGTAGCATGGAATATGGAGTGTATCCAGGGAAGACAGGTCACGTGACTGTGACGTCATCGTGAAGTCATCAGTAGTAGAGAAAGCGCAGTTCGGGTTGGAATGGGTGTGTAAATGTCTGTGGATTGTGATCATGGGTATTAATTGGGTATGTGTGGCCGATATACTGGTACAATGATGGGGGTTATATGGAACGCTCTCGTTGGTCATAAAATGTCATGACCATCGTTTGATGTCGTGGTGCGAATGCGCACTCATGAAGTATTAGAGAAAGCACATTTTCGGATGTGTGCGCACTGGGATGGGTGAACAGTGCACCCCTATTAATCCATAGGGGTGACTAGTGATATGTTGGGGTGAATGGGATATCGTTGTGTACAGCGCCGTGACCATAGTAGCTCGGGTTATATGCACATGCGGACTCGACGAGAGGAAGAGTCATTTCACATTCGGCACGTTCATAGATTCAAATTGACTGTAATGAGGTGAAAATTAGATGCAAATCCTGAGACAAATGAACTGATTTTTCGCAACTATCTTCCAGGTCTTCACATATGAGACATCAATAATCTGCTATAGATATAGCATGTAGTTCATGTACAGTGTAGCTGCCCCCGCTTCAAGGAATTTCTCCTCTTGTCAAGTGATATGGCGAAAGCGAAAGCTTATCTAGATTATATTCCACACCTCGTTATTATCCCTGCTAAAACTAATAGAGAAAGAGATAAACCCTTTGTTTCAATTAGCAAAACCTGTACCAACATTACCTAGGGAAGCTGTTGGCAGGAAATATTATTTTAGATCGGTCAAGGGAGCACGGCGCTCAGGTTAAGGCCAAAGACACACGACCAAGCGTTTAAGTTTTCATGTAGCCGTGTGGATGAGCCATCACAATTTCCTACATATTTTCGAGTTGACCCAATTCTTTGATCGTGTGTGCGAGTAACAAGTTTTATTTGCTGGACGTGTTCGGTCATACCTACCATCGATTATAAAATACCATCGCTGCCTTTTCATATGGTCTGATACAATGAAATATCTGGGACATTCAGCTTCTTCTGTTCGATTTACAATCCGTATATTTGGCATTCCAAAGGCTCTTCAAAACGATCGAATTCGGTTTAGGAGTATCGGCACGGCTGTTTCCCCTCACATTTGTACACATTTCACGTGTGATGCAGAGGAGAGATCGAGATTAAAATTCACTTCGTGCCAGCTCCGTTCTCGGGATACCCAGCATTTTTTTTTCTATGACATTTTTTCTTTTCCCCCTGTACAGACCTTTTGGTCTTTGATATATGTTGGCATTTGTGGGAAGTTGATGCTGGGTCGACATCGGGCTTACTGACTAGTCTTTTGTGTTAAATGCCGTCATTTTCATCTGACGACGATACAGCTCACCAATCCTCAGTGTACGAGTTGTCACAGCGACACAGCTCACCAATTACCAATATACGAGTTGTCAGAGCATTTTCATCATAGCTCTCTAGATTTGTATCTAATACCGCTTATGCCGGTGCTAGGGGCCGTGTGGTCATATCATCCAAGTTGCCACATGAACAGATACAATAAAAGCGTACCTGAGATACAGCACATCTAACGAATCGTTAGATTCTTGGTATGTGCTTTAGAATAGGTTAACCGGAAGACTATACCGTGAAGTCTGTCAGTATGTCGGCACCTCTTCCCACTTCCCTTATATGTGTTGTAATGTATACACTAGTCAGTTATCTCTGGTTGTGATAGGTGTTCATGTTACTTATTGGGTCATATATAATTGCGCCGTATTTTCCCATGCACGCGAACAAATTCACGTCGAACGGTAGTTCACATTGACTTTGTAAATCAGAAATCCGACTGACCTGATTCAGGTCGGGCGGCCGATTTTTTGGGGAAAGGAATTTTCGATTCGATGGCTAAACCCGACGATGTAAATATAACAAAATTAAATGTCAATAGGGTTTAGCTTGTTGAACTACCGAAAAAGGAAAGGTAAGGAAAGCCCTAAGGCTTTGATGTAACAAATTATTCAAACATACTCATTTAGAGAAAAAAGAACATTTGTTTTAAGCATTTGAAATTCATCTTATTCACCTTGCCATCGTCCTGGTCGTCTCGTTATGCGCCCACCGCTCATTACACTGACGGAGTTGCTCGTAAAGATATGGCTGTGGCGTAAAATCGGAATCGTCACTGGATGAATGATACAAAGCCTCTTCTATGCTGGGGTTGTTCACATTTTTCGCCTCGACTAGATCTCCCTAGGTTATCTTCTCCACCAATCGATTCCCACTACGTTTTGATGCAATCAGATTAAAGAAAGATCAAGAACAAGCATATTGCCTGTTGCACATTTTATTATCCCCAATGTTACATCATACCCAAGCTGGGGGAGGCGATCTGAGTATGTTTATGATCGTGTATATTGTCTTTGTTTATCAGGTGCATCGTCGGCTGCTCTTGGCCAAGTCGAAGGCACCATTTGTGTTATATCATGTTTCGTCAATGGTCGCTCTTGTCCGTTTGCGCGAGTCCCTAAGCGTCTTGAACAGTCCAGGGTACTGTAACGGCAACATGTTCTGGAACAGCTGTTTGCACATTTTGACAGGATTATTCAAGGCCTCTTTCTGTGGGTGGTAACCCCATATCCTCTTCTAAGTGACGCTTGCTCTTCATGATGAACCTGTACGTAAGGTTGTCTTTCATTTCAAGCGACAATTTCATATCTGTTGTTAATGGATAGCCATGACTGATTTTTCTCATGTGGGGGCACATTCGGATGGACGCCTGTTGTAAGATATTTTTTCCGGCATCCGCCTCAGCATGGGTATTAATAGGCTCATCCACCATACGATACCAAAAAGTGGGTTCTTCTTCACTCAGACTTGCCTGAAATGTAGCCTGACTATCAGCGGTCGAACGTTCAGTATGAGTGGGTAGGCTCTCAGTCAATCTGATTAAAATCAGATCTAAAAAACACCTCCATCTAACATTTCACCGATTTTACTTTTGGGACCGATGTCCGGGTTTCCGTTGGTGCTGAGCTGCATTGGTGGTACCAGCCTGAGCTGTGTCGATAATAACATCGACTTGAATGTCGAGTCGACGTAACTTTTCGATAAGAATATCTCCATCATCGGGTTAAAATTTTACATTAGTCAACGTGGGTGCCGTAGTGCTCATGGTGAAATTAGGAAGATTGTATCGTATGGGATATTTACAGATGGGTGTTCAACTGTGGACGTTTTTTATGTTAATGATGCGTTCACACAGATGCTTCTTTTGAGCCATCGCTCTGGCACACGCTGTTTTCCAGTTCTTGTCCGAGGTTTTCAACATCGACGCTATTCTTTCAATTTCCATACGGATCGGATCCCTTTCCAGAAATCTCGTATGGGCGACGAGGTCGATATACCATGTATACTGTCGTAATCTGGGTGCCAATAGGTTTTGGGTTAAAATTGCGGCTCCTTCTTTCGAATACCCTTTGTGGTGAAACTTTTGTTCTGTCACCTTCGCCCACCTCGGGATCCACACATTCTTTGAAAAGACCCCGCCAACGCCGCGGCTCATTTGGAGCACGAATGGTTCACCTCGAGCCCCGTTGCGTTCATTCTCTTGTACGGGATTGGGTCGGACCGTCACGATTGACTTATTTGAGTGATCTGCGGTTGGAGGTATGAAGGGGCCCGCTGTATGGGAGCGGCTTGAATAGGGCCAGCTGGATGGTATTTTGGTCACAGACTCACACTCTGACTTTGTGGTGGCCTTTCTCCGGGTAACAGGTGATCCGACGATTTTAGTGGGTATGGACTTTTAAATTTACGAACAGGTAGCCGGACGGACGACTCGTCGTGGTTTGAAACGCCTGTATGACATGGTCGTTGTTGTGTGGATAACTTCGGGTTATGACCCATTTGGAGAAAAGGTAGCGCATATCGCTTTATCGCCCAAGTGGGAAACATTTTCTAAATTTGTCGTGAAATGCAACACATCAGGGAGGGCGCCTGCGTTTCTGGCAAGCGGACCGGTTTACGGCAGCCTGCAACGGTAGCTATATACTATGGGATTTTGGGGGAATCTCTTCACTTCCTCGTTGCTTTTAACTGTGCCTTGTAGTTTTAACGAGAAGAAAATTTCTTCTCCGCGTGGCCTACAGCATGGCTGAATTTGAGCTTTCACGAACACGCGGGGAACAGCGGGAACGAGAGCGAAATTTGACGTGAAAGCATGGGCTGATGAACATGAACTTAGCAGTGTTACTTTGATTGTTTTAAATGGCCAGGGCTTCACTTCAGCGACTAGTTTAAAGTTGTTGTCGCCAGGAATGGCTTTTCGAAAGCCTCTCGATAGGACAGCCACTGCTTTTAAAGAATGGAATTTCCGATATTCCAGGATATTCGTTTGGTAAGTCAGAGATCCAATATGGCGGCCCCCTCGACGAGTGCGGAAAGGTCGACTGTCGTGAATACTGACAATAGGAGTGCTACGACGACAAACCAGACGTCAGGTGCGGAGGCCGGCGTCCCCCAGCAAAATATTCAACCTTTTCCAGCGAGTTACGAACCAACCTTCGCGTGA
>JAVTVY010053428.1:0-26657 GCA_036873755.1 Hanleya hanleyi
AATGGTAACGTAAAATACCGTTTAATTGTTTCAGATTTTGAATTGAATGTTGACTGTAATAACGACGGGGAAAGCGGTAAGAGGGCGTGTCGCTGTCAAAATATTGGCATGGGCTCCACATTACGTGAGAGTCGTGATCTCACTATCATGAAGGCATGACGTAATTTCGATCACGTGAGGTAGTTAGCCAATCGTGGTTAGTATGAGGAATCTGGTTATCTCCGAGCTATTACGGCACGGCGATTGGGTAACCAGATAAAGCGCCCCCTTACGGCCAAGAGGCGCGAAATTGGCGATGTGAATCAGCGGGGGGAACAAGGAGAGTAGGGACGTCAGTGATACAAGCTGAATAGTATGAGCGTACTTCAATCGATACAGCAAATTGGATGAAGTAGTGTTGCCGAATTGTCGTCCGATACATACAAACAAATAGTGTAAGATTATTTATGTATTGTTTTCTTAGGAATATCTCTCATATATCATTTCTCTCATCTGTCATATCGGGTGTTCGATAAAAGACTCACAAATTCTTCATCAACGACGACTGCTCAACTTCTGTTAGAAGCTTACGTCAATGAATTATTCTTGGTGTAATTATTTGACTCACCGAATATGCGAGTTTAAGCATGGACTGGCATATGTCAACTTAATTTGTGTTGAAATTTCCAGCGTTCCAAGATTCTAGATTTCTGTGTAGTAGTTTATCTTTGACATAGTGTTTATGTATCGAACTGTTCTAGAACAACCATTATACCTACGCCTGCAAGGATTGTACCGAAATAACCATTTCAGTGGAATTGTGTTCGATTCTGCTCCTGTAGTCGTCATTTTGAAGTTTCTGAATTGAACATTCCTTAGTTCGCTACTTGGCATGTCTAAGTTCCAGCCCACAAGGCACTATGAAGGAAATGACCTTTGAACCGCTAAGCGAAAATGGGCATATTTCATGGAATTATACAGGCATCTTACATGGAATTTATTTTTATCCCATATATCGTGGTAAAGGAAGGCCATCATACGCCCGTATAGAGACGTCGTTCAATACAATTCTGACGATACTCATATCTAGCAAACCATAAATTGTTTGTTTCTTTATCGAGCCTATATAGGTTCCATGGTTTCTTCGAATCTATACGAAGATTGATACCAGCCCTCCCTATACTGACATCATCGTACGAGGTGTTCACATTGTGAATCTTTAATGGAGTTTTGCAGAAACAACAGTGCATAATAATGGCTTCTAGCTTGTTCCTTTCAGGACTGCGTAGTCATCACGATTCTACCATCGTCAAGTAATGTCACTGACCATTATCCGATCTGGGGGCAATCTGATAATTGACGTTTCGTGCGACAGATCCTTTCTTTGAACAACTCAAACGATGTGTTTCTTTCCAATATCGAACAGATATTTGGAGGGTGCGAAGGTACAATGGAAATTGTGGACGACATTTTAATATATACCAGAACTGTAGAAGAACATGACCGCCATATACACGAACTGTGACGGTCAGATGCAAAACCACTAATCTTGAATTACGCCCTGTTAAGTGCCGAGTCAAGACTCGTGGGGAGAATAGAATCTATCGTATAAACCAAAGGGGCAATAGAGAACCGCAAGGTGGGAATAGTTATCCGAAGGCTGTACACAGTCAGGTATGACGGTAAATGGTAGATAGGATGTCAGATATGGTTTTTGCCTAGTATTGTTCAAATTACCATCTTACGACCTCTTGTGGGGTCACGAAAACGGTATCATCCTTCTGAGATGCTCCAGTTTAACCCTATTATATAACGCATATAAGGGACGTGGGAACAAGTGCCGACATACTGACAGAGCCACATGACCTCACAGTATAGTCTTCTGGTTAACCTATTCTAAAGCACATTCCAAGAATCTAACGATTCGTGTTATGTGTTGTATCTCAGGTACGCTTTTATTGTACCTGTTCATGTGGCAACTTGGATGACATGACCACACGGCCCCTAGCACCGGCATAAGCGGTATTAGATACAAATCTAGGGAGCTATGATGGAAATGCTCTGACAACTCGTATATTGGTAATTGGTGAGCTGTGTCGTTGTGACAACTCTTACACTGGGGATTGATGAGCTGTATCGACGTCAGATGAAAACGACGGCATTTATACTCATTATCGACCCCAGTAGGATTGTGGAAATTTCTGCTACTATATTTTACAGCGATTAATTTTTATCTTGATATACGAATATTCACATCCGATGGTTAACATAAAATATCTACTAGGCTGTATTTTATCAATAATTCATCTTCCACTGATGAAAGACTCTGATATTACCCTTAAACATTAGCAGGACTTAACTCCCTTACCTGATTGTGGTGTGACCAAACAGGCATGATTGTGAACCTGAAAGAACTACTTTTCACATGGGTATGATATCTTATCGAATTATAATGTTTTGAACCAACTTCCCCAGTCAACAGATTTAAAGTAAAGAAAATTTTGGCTAACAACACCTGACGCCCATAAGGCATTTTGTCGATATCACTTCCGGCGTTGTATGGATATATTGTCCTAAATATCTAACCGTTGTCTGGAGATATAAACCACAGTGGGGTGGGTGGTTAGAAGTTAGCCCGAGAAACACACAACGTTCTCATCGCCGTCTGCACTGGAAAAAACTTATGATTCATGGATATGTAATTGGGCTATTAGTGAGGTAGCTTAGGGCCATATTTTGGAAAGATCGTGACACGCTGGACCAAAGCACCAAACTTGGCACACCCATCACTTGAGACATATAGAACAATATCAGAAGGGGTGCCCGTTGCTCTGGGCTCTGTGATGCCCTCTGGTCCCCAAAAGGGCATCTGAGGGGCAATATTGCTATTCAAAGAATAGTTAGCCTCCCAACAGCTTCGTTATTTTTATTATCCTTAAGGCTGGGAAGCTGAAACTTGCCACATTGTATCACTGGTTCAAGCCCTACCAGAAAATGTAACAAAATCCAAGATGGCCGCCATGATGACAACATTTTCCAAAAATAAGCCATTTTCCTGACGATTTTTCGGTCATATTTTTCGATTTTTTTATTTATGCAATTTCTCCGCAAAAACTGCGTGATAAATTAGTAAATATTGTTGTGATGTGAAATAAAATAGTTTTTGTCCACTTTTCATCGCGAAAAAGCAGAAATTTTGAAGAAATATGACAAAAACATCAATTTTCTGGTACCCCACGTGGCCGCCATCTTGAATTTACCCATGATCCTCTGCTCGGGGGGTCATGTATATAGGCTCAATATGATAAACGATAAAGTCCTGGAGTTTCAGTTCTCCATTTTTTGTCGTTCCGGAGATAGCGCAGAATATTTGGCGGGGGGCCTAGGCCAGGTAGGGTTAATTTTGAAGGAATATGAGGAAAACAGAACTTTCCAGTTACACCCTAATATCATCCATTTTCAATTTACTCATGATGCTCTGCTCCGAGTATTATGCTGCAGGCTCAAAATAACTTCAATATCATAAGCTATAACTGCGCTAAGTTACAGCTCTCAACGTTTATTCATTTTGGATCACCAGGGAAAAATTCTCTTAGAAGGAAGTGGGGTGGCTGAAACCACCTAAACCAATTAAGTTTACATAGTCGCCTTTGTAAAACTTGAACTGTGATTCAGCTTTCCGTCTCGTAAAATGGGGGAAAAAGCTGGACATACTCAAGGCTGGCCAGGTTAGTTTTTACCCCTCGGCCAAATTTGGCCAAAGATATCTTCAGAACGACTTACCCTAGGCACACCAAACTTGCAGTGCACATCCGTATGCTTGTGACCCAGAACCCTATTGAATCTGGACCTGATTGGTTGGAAACTTTGGCGGCCATATTTAATTTATGCGAAATCATTAATCTTGTGTATCTTAGGTACCATTTCTCTGTTCAGTGTGAAACTTGGTATAGATCATCGATGCATCAAGAAACTTCAAAGGAATGACCAAACCAGTTTCCCTGATTCGGTGAAAACCTTGGCGGCCATCTTTAATTTATGCAAAATCTTCAATGATATATATCTCTGATACCATTCAAGTGTTCTATACGAAACTTGGTATACAGCATCGATGTATCAAGAGATCTGCAATGTATAGCCACATTAGTTCCTCTGAGTGGCGGAAAGGATGGGCGGCCATCTTTAATTTATGCAAAATCATTAATGATCTCTATCTCTGATACTGTTAGAGTGCTCGATGTAAAATTTGGTATATATCATCGAAGCATCAATAGACTTACGATAAATGACAGTTCTGGCGTTTCTGATTGGGCAGAACCTTGGCGGCCATCTTTAATTTATGCAAAATCTTCAATGATATATATCTTTGATACCATTTCAGCGTTCTATATGAAACTTGGTATCCAGCATCGATGTATCAAGAGACTTGCAATGAATAACCACATCGGTTCCTCTGAGTGGCGGGAAGGATGGGCGGCCATCTTTAATTTATGCGAAATCATTAATGATCTATATCTCTGATACGGTTCAAGTGCTCAATGTCAAATTTGGTATACATCATCGATGTATCAATAGACAGTTCTGGTTTTTCTGCTTGGGCGGAAACCTTGGTGGCCATCTTTAATTTATGCAAAATCTTTAATGATTATCTTTGATACCATTTCAGTGTTCTATATGAAACTTGGTATACAGAATCTATGTATCAAGAGACTTGCAATGAATAACCACATCAGTTTCTCTGAGTGGTGGGAAGTATGGGCGGCCATCTTTAATTTATGCGAAATCATAAAGGGATCTCTATCTCAGATAATTTTCAAATGTTCGATGTAAAATTTGGTATACATCGTCGATGCATCAACAGACATGTAATGAATACCGGTTTCTCTGATTGGACGGAAACGTTTGAGGCCATTTCTAATGGCCAAATTTTTCATAATCTGTATATTTGTTACTTGGCTGCTTGGTGTTCCTGAAGTCTTGTTTTAAATTGAATACATTATGAATGGCTGGCGCCCAGAGCCGAGGGGTTTTCAGATGCGCAGCTTCGTATTCTGGGTTATTCTTGCATTTACCAGGTTTACCCCATGTTGAAGCGTTTACTCCATCAGACGTCCTCAACGCTCACCCATTAACATTCGATGCGTTATTTGTTTGAGCTGATCTGTCATCACAGCACCCGAGCTAGTGTATCTAATTCCGCTTAAGCTGGTGCTAGGGGCCGTGTGGATATTTCATAATCTCCACATCAACCGCTACAATAAATGCGCGGCTGGGATACTAAGGCTACATCCGAGAATCCACCGTATTCTCGGGACTGCATGTTTGGTGCTGAGGGAAACTTTCCTGTTGATATGAGTCATATGGTTGCTTTTTAGTCGCCAGACGTCGTCAATTTCTCCCACCTCTTGCTTATCGCTCCAATTTCAATCTTTCTACTTTCAAGTTTGAGAGATGAATAGCTGATTTTTTCTGGAAGGCCGTGAAATTACGTCGGGATAGCTAAAAGAGCTATATGGTCAGAGAAGGGACTCTAAAACCAAGAAGAAATCAAAAGGGCATTTAACAAGCAATGGGGACCGGGAACATGCAACATACAATTTACATGTTATGCCACTGGTCTATATTGAATGGCCACAGTTTTGGTCGAATGTTCATGGGCCTTTGTCAGAATGGCTGTGGGATTACCAAGGGCGAAAATAGGGTCCCGCAATCTTTTTTTTAGTCAATAGGATGTCAGACATTTTCAAGATAGCTGAAGGGATCTGAGAGTGAACAGACACAGAAGAGGGATCGGAAAGTGCATTTAACGCCGATTGAGGGACAGGAACATAAAATCAACAATAAAATAACACGTGTACTTCTATCCATCACCACTGACATGTTTGAGAGTGATTAGGACGATTCCAGGTTCAGAGGCAGATTGGTGGGGGTATTCCACTGGGTGCCAAGACCATTACATATATATGTGCATGGTTCAACACCCGTGCATTACTCTAATTATATGCCGGTTGTGCATGTACATTGTAAGAAAAATGATACTGAAAGGGGAGGATCCTGAGTTCAATTGTTATTAGTGGATTCAGATCCAGTCCCCCCCCTCTGGGGCTCGCAACTGTTTAAAGCTAGCACTTTGTGTCTTTATAACAAATCAAATTAGGGGCATTTTATTCTCGGAAAAGAGCATCATGGGTAAATTCAGATTTGAAGAAACAGTGGTGTACCTCGAAAATTTTGTTTTTGGAGTATTTTCCTCAAAATTGGTGTATTATTCTACTTAAAACTACCCAATAATATCTTAAATCACATCAGATGATTAATTACTAATTCGCAAGGTAATTTAGGCAAAGAAAATTGCACAAGTAAAAAGTTTGAAAAATCGATTCTAAAAATCAGAAAAATGGCCTATTTTTATAAAATGACGTCACCGTGACATCATCATAGAGATATTGGTAAGCTATCTATTTTTTAATTGGTAATATTTCCCCTTAACCCTGCCTGGCCTGGAGGGGGGGACATTATGCCCCCCCTCCATCAAACTTCCTGCGCTATCTCCGGAACGACAAAAAACAGAGAGCTGAAACCCAGTGACTTTATAGTTTATCATATTGTGGTCATCTTGAGCCAATTTGCGTAACCCCCCGAGCAGGGGATCATGGGTAAATTCAAGATGGCGGCCACGTGGGGTACCAGAAAATTGATGTTTTTGTTATATTCCTTCAAAATTTCTGCTTTTCCGCGATGAAAAATTGGCGAAAACTATTTTATTTCACATCACATTAATATTTACTAATTCATCCCGCAGTTTTTGCGGAGAAATTGCATAAATAAAAAATTCGGAAAATCTGACCGGAAAATCAACCAAAAAGTGCGATTTTTGAAAAATGACGTCATCAGAGCGGCCATCTTGGATTTTTTTTTTTTACATTTTCTGGTAGAGCTTGACCCAGGGGTGTATTGTGGTAAGTTTCAGCCTCCTACATGTAACTCAAGGAGTAGGAGAATGGCCTCCAGGCCACGACAGGTCCCACAAAGCCCAGGCCAGATAGGGTTAAATGCCCTTTTGGGGGCCAGAGGGCGTCACATGATCCAAAGTGATGGGCACCCCTTCTGATATTGTTTTGTATGCCCCAGGTGATGGATGTGCCAAGTTTGGTACTTTGGTCCAGCGTGTCACGATCTTTTTGCTAAGCCACCTCACTATATTGAGAACTCTATCTGATAGGGGCATAAAGACACCGCCACTAGAGTATCCCCAATAGGCCAGATTGGTCCAGAAGTGACCAATACTTGGGAAAACATCACGACAACCATTCGCAGATAGAGCGCATCAATCATTTCTCATGTCAATACCATGTCCGTTACTTAGTATTCTAATCCCAGAATGGACAGAGAATTACGCCACGATTGCGCCTCTGGTCGCCAGTGCACTTAGAATATCGACATAAAACGCTACGAGCTTAGGGATTAATTCATCACCGTTTCTTATTATTGCACTAGTTATTGCCAACATGATTTGGTATCCGCGCAAAGATACCCGAGATCAAGGCAGTAGAAAGAATAATATCAACTCGCTATCATTCAGTCAGGTCAAAAAAAAATCACATACGGACAATAGAGACCTCGTCATCAAGGCATCTATACCTGTATATCGCCGTCGTAAACCTGGAGGATTTCTAATCTCCAGAACGTGTAACGATTGTTCAAAAGTGGGGAAAGAAATGCAATTCTGAATATATAACGCTTTCATGTCTATTCATTGAACACTCAATGTGGCATTGATTTGTCGTTCGTTGGACTAAAGTGTATAGCATTTTGTTTTTGGCAGTTGTCCGTTGAGGAAATGATTATGTCGTTCATCATAGAATGTTGTAGCCAAGCGGCAGCTTCAGATCAATGTAAATGTAAATCGAAAGGGTGATCAGTTTGGTAGTATTAAGGGGAGTGGTTTCTTAATGGACATAAAGTTAGCGATCTTTTATTACTGACGAAACAAGAATGTCCCGTTATACCAGAAACAAATGAACTAGCGCTTACGTTAGACTAGCTAGAATGTATTGGTCACCGTCTCCCTGCTGATAACACATGTATTATCACGTAGTTTCGCAGTCATATTGGTATGTGGCGTGTTCGCACAGATTTTTATTACCTCCGTCGATCAGACGGAGGTCTAGGAATGCAACGTGAAATCTCCCGCCAAATAATTGTCATATGGGGAACCCACGATTCATGTGATTTCCAATAGGGTTTACCATGGTTTATCGGTGCTATGGCAAAAATATCATGTAGAATGGGATTGTGTGGATAATATCAGATTCATGGAAGTTGATGTCCTGCAGCATGCTCCACAAATATCATCAAAGGTCATAAAACTTTCTGCTCTGCAGCAGTGTGGCTCTATACGTGTGGGTTTGTTTTACAAAATTATCTCCCTTGACCAGGTAAGGACTTGAGTGTCTGAAATGATTTAGCTTCTAGAAACAAAGACTTCATTTCCTGAGTAGAGGTACAAACCGAACATATTTTGATTATTTTATTCAAATTTCAATTCCACTTCTGGTATAAAAAACATACAGAATGAACTGCATACAGAATAACACAAAGAACAGGTATATATGTATCCCATTACATTCTTAACCAAAGATCAATACCTGGGTGATATTACAACAATGCCATGGTGTTATATATTGTTATGATTGGCTTAACTTTAGCTGCTGATATTTCTAATTTGAGGGATATAGGCAATCATACTAAATTTATTTTCATAACTTCATTTATTTCCACAATAAGCAACATAATCGAGATTAGCAAGTGAAGTTTTACAACATAATATAATACGCATCATGGGTCTCCTTCAGTTTAGTGTAGACATATATACCCTTGAATATCTGTTACCATGATTCAGTCATAATATTGTCTGTATTATATTGATGTCGACAATGAATAAACATAATTATTTGATAGTATTATTAATTGTATGTTGTTAATGATTAACCTTAACTTTTTATTCGCTGGAATCCAGCTATTTGTTCCATATGGGCAATATTCTCATCAGTCATCACCATTCAATATGAATGTGATACATGTACAAGTTCATGGTAATTGATACATTATGGTGAAGGTGACCTGTAACACCAGTATACAAAATTATTCCGAGTGCATTGAATCCTCATCACATGATGCTGAGACAGATCAGAACGGAGTGTCGGTAAAATCAGGTGTGTTTTGTAGATGATTCTGTCAATGAGGATGCTATACTGTACACATACAAAATATGAAGTGTTGATGTGTAGGGCCTATAGCACAAAATCACAAGCAAGTTGGTAAAACTAGGCACACAGGATCTCATTTCTGCCGCTAACGTGTTGATTTGGGTGGGGGCGTCCTCTCAGGGGGAGGTGGGGGTGGGAAGGATACTCTATTCCATACCCCAATATTTCAAGCACGTGAAATCAGACAAAATTATTTGCGGGGAATGTGACTTCCACATCCCTAGCTGGACATGCTAGTGGGGAACCCACAATCCCAGGTTAATTACCATTGGTGAAGTTAACGTCCAACAAATGCAAAATTGAGCTTGGCATCCGGGCCTATGTTATTCAGTGATGTATTCCCCATACGGACCCTGTTGCCTCGACGGAGGTCTTTGCGCTCATCCAGCGCTTGTTAATACAAAGATCAAGTGCTGCATCGCAGCAGATGAGCTGATGCTGGAAATTGACTACTCAGTCTAGAAAACGTACATAAAAATAGTCACACCCATGATCCTCCGCCTGGTGACTTTGCATTTCCTTCTGCGTGTCTAATGATGAAGACCGTTTGTCACAGGACCCTTGGACAAGAGGCTCTGTGGGGAGATATAGTATGAGGTAGAATATCTCATTATAAAGGAACTCCAAAGACCCGTCTTAGTAATTGTCATATATGGGGTAAAGAGTTCCTATTTTTTGCAATAAAATATATTCCTAATAAAAGCTCACATATATACATTGTAATCCTCAGCATTTGTTTGTATATTTCAGTCATCAAATCGTGAAGCCCAGGAATATAGGAATGTTCTGGACATCGCTGATTGGATCGTCGTGAAACGTCGCTCCACGCAAGAAGAACAGCACCATTCCGAGTTACGGAGATAGGTGTTGAAACCTTCGCCCGACACAGCAAACTGGATCAGTGTTGCCGATTTGTCGTCTGATACATACAATCAAATGATGTCATGTTATTTCTTTATTTTTTTCTCAGGATTATCTCATATATCATTTCTCTCATTTGTCATATCTCGCAAATTCTTCATCAACGACAACTGCTCAACGTATCATGTTCGAAGCTTACGTCAATGAATTGTTCTTGGTGTAATAATTTGACTCCCCGAATATGCGAGTTTGAGCTTGAACTGGTATATGTCAGATTAATTTGTTTTCGAATTCCAAGAGATCAAAAATTCTAGATTTCTGTACAAGATTATCTTTTGACAACAGACATATGGTTTATGTTTCGAACTGTTCTGGAACAATCGTTATATCTGTGCCTGCAATGCACGCGTGTTAGGAATGTACCGAAATAAACCTTCCAGTTGATTCTGCTGCTGTTTTAGTCGTTAGTTGAAAGTTTCTGCATTGAACATTTCTGAGTTCGCTTCTTGGCATGCCTTAACTCCTGCCCTCAAACTATGGATTTACCTTTTAATTTCAGCTTCTTCATTTCACGTCGCCGTTGTTCGATTTCTCCATTTTGCCTTTTCTCCATTTGGATCTCAATAGAATCTAAACTATCTTCATCCAAGTGAGCTTTAGTTAAGGAGATTTCTAATTGATTCATTTTTACGTCTACTACTAATTACTTGGGCGTCCACCAATTAAGGGATACGTGAACGCAAGAGAGTAAAAAAATGAGAATAATCTGAAAAGGGAATAGCTATGCAATGGTGTTGAACTTTTTACCGTAACTCCACTGAGATCAGGCCACAAACGACGCTGTTTTTTTTCAGAAATGCTTCAGAGAAATTTTAAATCACTATAAAAGAAATGACCTTTGAACCTCTGAGCGAAAATGGGACTTTTATATAATAATACAAGTGGCAAAACCAACACTGCCCGATCGCTGCTTTACCACTACTCGAACGATGTAAACACAATTGATTTACATGTGCGTGTCTGGAATCGACAATAACGCACATTGCATGGGAGCTATTAGTATAGCGGCTAATTTTGGACGAAGCGCTGTTGGGGAGGTTGAAAATAGATTGTTAAGTATCATCTAGTTTCTAAATAAGTGGGCTTGACCCCGCATAACAGACACACAGGGTTTTATCCTTATTTCGGAGTCTAAATAGACACTAAAACGTCTTGTTTCAAGAAACCCCCGTCGGCATGCTAGATATATGCTCATGGATTCAATAAAGGATATGAACACGATGATGGTAGGAGTTTGAATTGGATGGACTATTTGGTCACAATCGCGGTGGCATGGGCACTGGTCACGCAAACCAAGTCTTAAACCGTACTACGCATACGGATGATGTCTATCCTTATTGACCAGGAAGTTTGTTTTCTGTATTCAATAGAAAGCCAATTCAATAAGCAAAGTTTAACCACGAAAAAAAGGAGTATTACCGTACGTGTACATACGAAATTCAATATTGAGCCGTCGTCCATAAAATAATTTCCGCGTCAATAATCGAAGGGCCTATTTCGTATGACAGTTAGAACCAATTTCGAATATGTATGAAATAACAATAATAAAAACACGAGATGGTTTCCTGCAAGAGAGAAGCGGTCAACAGTTTTCAATGATGTCAGCGAGGATGTTCTATACATAAAATAGAAGTAGCCTGGACTAAGGACATGCCTGCAAGCTTCTTCCGTCAATTAACCTCGGCTGACCTACACCTGTAGCGATAATCATCTTGTTTACTGCGAAACTTCCAATTGACGGCGAGAACAGAGCAGAATCGATCGAATTCATCTTGAAGGTTTATTTTGGGACACGCTGTAGCGGAGATCTATTTCGGTTTAATTTACCAAATTGCACATTGAGCATCTAATCGTTATCGTCGTTTGAGAAGAGTCAGACATGTAAATCATATATACAGGATAATACACCACGGATAGACAATCGACAATCCAAGAATTAAACGCAACATTACAAGGGTGGTAGAAAACGATTCCGGCGTACTGACAAGTCATATGACCTCACAGAAAGTACACTGACTGCATATATCTAAAAACACCACAAGAACCAAATTTTATCCCTGTGATGATTTGTATCGCAGCCGCGCTTTTATTGGCATTGTCTAAGTAAGCTTAGCCACGCCACTGCCATAGGCATGTTGATGAAGATCTTAGACTAGGGCTAATCCAGCTGACGGTTTCAAAACAGGACTCCGATTAGCTTTAGTTACTGCAGTCAATCCAGGCCTGCAAGTGACTCACAGTGAAAATATAGGAGGAAATTTGCAAAATATAGGAGAAATATAGGCATTTTCTTAATAAAATATAGGAATATATAGGAAATAAGGAAGTGTAAGACAGGTCACTACTACATTGTATGTTCCAAAATTGGTAGTTTTTTTGGTGTTTAATAAAATTCTTTCCACTGAATGCGGTCACTGTTGTGGTGGTTGAGGAGACCTACGGTGGCCCGTTAGGGCCATTGTCGTTTTCTTTTGATTCCCTACGTTTTTCTTCTATTTCCGAAGAAACTAACTTAATTTTCTAGATTTTCTTTGTATTTTCCAAGAAACCAACTGAATTTTCAGCGAATTCATAGCAATATTCTGCGAATTTTCCGTGTTCAACGACGTAAAAACAGAGACAAAGTCGAAGAAAAACCTATGAAATTCTTGAAAAACACCAAATATAATTTCCGCGGATCCGCGGATATAATATTTCCTCCGCGGATATAATATTTCCTCCGCGGATATAATCATTTCCTCCGCGGATATAATATTTCCTCCGCGGATATAATATTTCCTCCGCGGATATAATCATTTCCTCCGCGGATATAATATTTCCTCCGCGGATATAATCATTTCCTCCGCCTCCGCGGATATAATATTTCCTCCGCGGATATAATATTTCCTCCGCGGATATAATCATTTCCTCCGCGGATATAATATTTCCTCCGCGGATATAATATTTCCTCCGCGGATATAATCATTTCCTCCGCGGATATAATATTTCCTCCGCGGATATAATATTTCCTCCGCGGATATAATCATTTCCTCCGCGGATATAATATTTCCTCCGCGGATATAATATTTCCTCCGCGGATATAATCATTTCCTCCGCGGATATAATATTTCCTCCGCGGATATAATATTTCCTCCGCGGATATAATCATTTCCTCCGCGGATATAATATTTCCTCCGCGGATATAATTAATTTCCTCCGCGGAGGAAATCCACGTGACTTGAGTACTAGAAAGACGGCAAATTCATTAGCATTTTTGAGGCTGAGGAGTGAGGCTGATGTGCAGGTGACGTCACGATGGCGTCACTATGACGTCACATCCGGTGACATCCGGATCAAAGGTCACATCCGGTCACGTGGCAACCGGGTCACTTCCTGTGACGTCACGATGGCGTCATTATGACGTCACATCCGGTGACATCCGGGTCAAAGGTCACATCCGGTCACGTGGCATCCGGTAACATCCGGATCACTTCCTGTGACGTCGCTTCCGGTCACCTGGCGGCCCAGCAAGAGTTATCTGCCCCTACCTAAGACCCCAGTGACTTCCAATGTTAATCTCATGCAGGTATGGGAAAGGGGGCTTGAAGATGTCGTTGAACGCCACTATGAGATTCGCCCCCGTTTTCGTCCGGATAGGTACCACCCACGCATACTTCGATAGGATATCGATGCACGTCAAGATATACCGATTCCCATCGTTGTGTTTGGCAAAGGCGCTCATATCGACCAAATCCGCTTGCCACTGGGCATCTATTCCTCCCACGATGACCCGGTTCCGTAGAAAATGGCGACGGACAGATCGATGTAACTATTTTGGGAGTAGCTAATTACGAATCCGGGATGAAATTTTACATAAAGCGCGTTAAATTAGGATCTGTCTATTTAAATTTTAATGAATTTAATTATTTAATAATTAAGGTAAAATTTATTTTCAAAATCTGACCTCGGATTCGTGATCTGCGTTATCCATATTACTTTAGGACGATGTTTAGAGTAATTCGGAACAGTGGAATTGGGTGCTGCCCATTGAAGCCTGGGTTAAATTGATTTCTAATAAAATTAATTATTTAATAATTAAGATAAAATAGATTTTACAATCTGACCTCGGATTCGTCATCTACGTCTTCGACAATACTTTAGGACGAAGTTTAGTGTAATTCGGAACAGTGGAATTGGGTCTGTCCATTGAAGCCTGGGTTAAATTGATTGTTTACATGCAAATTCTGCATGTAACGCCGACCCCTAGCATGTTGTGACCGCGAGTTTGCGACACCCATTGCACACACAAATATGGGTCGCAATTCTATGGATAGCTGAGGAAATGTAGTTGTGCATAGAGGTACGGGTTTATGTTTTCCAATTAAAATCTCGCAAGCCAAGGTCAAAAGTTAATTTTTGAACTCATTTTGGTACTTTTTCGGTCGAAATTTTTTGGGTCACCGATTCCTTTCAAATTTGGTGAACTAATAGTACTCACCTAGCTGATTACGAATCTGCAATCAGAATTGACGTAGGTCTCTAAGTTTTTTTTAAAAGAATTTTTGAAAAACTGAAAATTTGCCGTCCTTGGGGCTGAAATGGTCTGAAAAATTCGACCTTCACCGATTGACCTCAAACTTCGCACTAAAGTATACTGGAGGACGTAGGTCACGAATATGAGGTCAGATTTGACCTTGACCTTGACCTTCATATTAAAATGGCGATTCGAAAATTTGGGTATGACTTTGACCTTGGCGCAAGGTAACAAGATATTGTCAGACGACCTTGACCTTTTGATATGTGATGACCCCATGACCTCTGCGTTGACCCATGACATCGAACTTGACCTTTGGCCTTGGGTTTAAAAATGCGATGGTACAATTGGAATGCACTATCGCAAATTTTACCTTGAGGTCAGAGGTCAAGGTCAAGGTCATGGGTCAACTCAGAGGTCACGGGGTCATCACATATCAAAAGGTCAAGGTCGTCCGACAATATCTTGTGACCTTGCGCTAAGGTCAAAGTCATACCCAAATTTTCTAATCGAGATTTTGATATGAAGGTCACAGTCAAGGTCAAAACTGACCTCAGATTCGTGATCTCTGACTCCGATATAGGTTTAGGGCAAAGTTTGAGGTCAATCGGTGACAGCAAAAATTCTGACCAAAATTTCGCTAAGGTCAAGTTTAACCCAGGCTTCAATGGACAGACCCAATTCCACTGTTCCGAATTACACTAAACTTCGTCCTAAAGTATTGTCGAGGACGTAGATGACGAATCCGAGGTCAGATTGTAAAATCTATTTTATCTTAATTATTAAATAATTAATTTTATTAGAAATCAATTTAACCCAGGCTTCAATGGGCAGCACCCAATTCCACTGTTCCGAATTACTCTAAACTTCGTCATAAAGTAATATGGATAACGCAGATCACGAATCCGAGGTCAGATTTTGAAAATAAATTTTACCTTAATTATTAAATAATTAAATTCATTAAAAATCAATTTAACCCAGGCGTCAATAGACAGATCCTAATTTAACGCGCTTTATGTAAAATTTCATCCCGGATTCGTAATTAGCTACTCCCAAAATAGTTACATCGATCTGTCCGTCGCCATTTTCTACGGAACCGGGTCATCGTGGGAGGAATAGATGCCCAGTGGCAAGCGAATTTGGTCGATATGAGCGCCTTTGCCAAACACAATGATGGGAATCGGTATATCTTGACGTGCCTCGATATCCTATCGAAGTATGGGTGGGTGGTACCCATCCGGACGAAAACGGGGGCGAATCTCATAGTGGCGTTCAAAGATATCTTCAAGCCCCCTTTCCCATACCTGCATGAGATTAACATTGGAAGTCACTGGGGTCTTAGGTAGGGGCAGATAACTCTTGCTGGGCCGCCAGGTGACCGGAAGCGACGTCACAGGAAGTGACCCGGATGTTACCGGATGTTACCGGATGCCACGTGACCGGATGTGACCTTTGACCCGGATGTCACCGGATGTGACGTCATAATGACGCCATCGTGACGTCACAGGAAGTGACCCGGTTGCCACGTGACCGGATGTGACCTTTGATCCGGATGTCACCGGATGTGACGTCATAGTGACGCCATCGTGACGTCACCTGCACATCAGCCTCACTCCTCAGCCTCAAAAATGCTAATGAATTTGCCGTCTTTCTAGTACTCAAGTCACGTGGATTTCCTCCGCGGAGGAAATTAATTATATCCGCGGAGGAAATTAATTATATCCGCGGAGGAAATATTATATCCGCGGAGGAAATATTATATCCGCGGAGGAAATATTATATCCGCGGAGGAAATGATTATATCCGCGGAGGAAATATTATATCCGCGGAGGAAATATTATATCCGCGGAGGAAATATTATATCCGTGGAGGAAATGATTATATCCGCGGAGGAAATATTATATCCGCGGAGGAAATATTATATCCGCGGAGGAAATGATTATATCCGCGGAGGAAATATTATATCCGCGGAGGAAATATTATATCCGCAGAGGAAATGATTATATCCGCGGAGGAAATATTATATCCGCGGAGGAAATGATTATATCCGCGGAGGAAATATTATATCGGCGGAGGAAATATTATAACCGCGGAGGAAATGATTATATCCGCGCAGGAAATATTATATCCGCGGAGGAAATATTATATCCGCGGAGGAAATGATTATATCCGCGGAGGAAATATTATATCCGCGGAGGAAATATATCCGCGGAGGAAATGATTATATCCGCGGAGGAAATATTATATCCGCGGAGGAAATTATTATATCCGCGGAGGAAATATTATATCCGCGGAGGAAATATTATATCCGCGGAGGAAATGATTATATCCGCGGAGGAAATATTATATCCGCGGAGGAATGATTATATCCGCGGAGGAAATATTATATCCGCGGAGGAAATATTATATCCGCGGAGGAAATGATTATATCCGCGGAGGAAATGATTATATCCGCGGAGGAAATATTATATCCGCGGAGGAAATATTATATCCGCGGAAGAAATGATTATATCCGCGGAGGAAATATTATATCCGCGGAGGAAATATTATATCCGCGGCGGAAATGATTATATCCGCGGAGGAAATATTATATCCGCGGAGGAAATATTATATCCGCGGAGGAAATTATATTTGGTGTTTTTCAAGAATTTCATAGGTTTTTCTTCGACTTTGTCTCTGTTTTTACGTCGTTGAACACGGAAAATTCGCAGAATATTGCTATGAATTCGCTGAAAATTCAGTTGATTTCTTGGAAAATACAAAGAAAATCTAGAAAATTAAGTTGGTTTCTTCGGAAATAGAAGAAAAACATAGGAAATCAAAAGAAAACGACAATGGCCCTAACGGGCCACCGTAGAGACCCGTTCTGCTGCTTGGTTCGAGAAAGAGAAATTTAAATGCTTTCATATTTGGCGAGCGAATCGAGGCAAAAAAAAATCTGAAATGTATTTCCCCATGCCAAATTTACTCATTTCAGAGCATTGGTGAAGGTTTTCATGAGAAAAAGTCAAAATATAGGAAATATAGGAGGTTTTGAGTAAAATATCGGAAAATATAGGAATGACTCAAAAATATAGAAAATATAGGAGGCACTTGAAGGCCTGTCAATCATCTATAAATGAGCCAGATATCCAACATAACAGGACAGACACTGTTCGGCTATATAAAGTATACGTCGGTATTTGGTGAACCTATATTCTATTAGGGAGATCTAGAGGTAACGTCATCGTATCATCATCTTCATTCATCATTTGCGCTGAAGGTTAATTATTGGTACTAGGGACGTCAGAACAGGTGAATGGGATCGGTCCAGAAATCATTCAACACAAGAGGAAAGCAACAGGACGTCAATCTGTCGATACACCGCCTTTAATGATCACCCACTACAATACTATAACCGGAAGGTCACACTGATGACAGGTAATCACGACAGGAGTGTACCCTCCAGTGGCCAATGTCCTCGACCATATCGACTTACAACTACTCCGGTAATGGAGAAATAGTTAATCACCCTTTCTTATTGCTTCTCGGTTTACTATCAAAATGACTGACTATTCACGTACAGCTCTATCCGACTCTTCGTCCAGATTAGCAACTAACCCCAAATCATCACAATGGTTGCTGTTGAATTCCTCAGAAAAACAGCTCACTAAAGTAATCTGACTCCATTAAATGTACATGTATATTGATATAATGATTTAATTCTATATTTTGGTACAGTACTAGTATCAACACCTTATCGTAAATTTTCCAAAAATGCTTTTTGGTTGATGATATTTCACAGAAGCATAATCTAATTAATGTCCAAAATAATCGGGTTGTTGATATTCATATAATAGCTATATTTGGCCATCAAGCAAACTTGTTGCGAAGGAAACTGAATCTCTACCGTAGACCAATTGATTTTCTCGTCTATTTTTACCGTAATTGCCATGCTTATCAGGATAGTTGTAAGGACGTCTTCCTGAAGTAACCGCCAGTCTGAGAGACTGTCATCACTGTCCCGTCCGTGACCTTTCAGTATTGCGGGAATGGAAACATCTGGAAACACCTCCACGCAAAACAAATGCCATTGTAATTTATTAGACCTTTTATGACTTAATGTAACGAGGCCAATATAAACTTTTTTATAACTTTGTCCGTTATATTCATACAAATTGATGGCAAGCAATGTTGATCAATATTTCAACGAATTGAAATTCTTATATATTATATGCCACTGATGGACAAATACAGTAGCGATTGGTTGAATCATTACCGTTACTGGTTGCCAGGCAACACTTATTAACCATACACGGCCCAAAGAGTCGCCTATGCGTATATCAAATAAGTATACAAGATTATATTTAATAGAATAATATAATGGTTTCCTTTATAATATCATTATAATACCAAAATCTGATCTTGTCGAATCAATTATTGACATATATTACCTTTCAGATTCTCGTAATAATGCAGTGAATTATCAGGCACATCTTGTTCACAGACCATTTAACAACAGCTCTGTTATTTTCTTCCACCGTTGATCGATTTATCTATTTTCTCTACTAAAAATATTTTAGTGAGTCATTACGGTCTTCAGAGGGGTACTGTTTGTTCGCTTTGAAGACTACCGGTCTGCTACCTCCTATTTTTGCGGGAGGCCCGTTGGCCGAGTGGTTTAGATCGCCGACATTTAAGGCCTGTTTATACTGAGCGCGAACGCGACCGCGACCGCGACCTCGACCGCGAACGCGGCGATCGCATTTGATTGATGTATAAGTCGTTTATACTAAGGGCGAACGCGAACGCGGGCGAATTTTAGTTCGCGCGGAAATCCGTGGACATTGACTCCAGAGCGAATTTTTAGGAACAGTTCGCGCGAACGATTGGCATTACCCAATCAGAGTGCGAGGTCAAAAGGCATACATATGACGTCGCTGTCTGATGATGTGTAGCCGTACATGGTCAAATCGTAAATGCGCCAGATTCATCTGCGTATCGCCGCCTTCAGTACGAACGATGATTCTCGCGGAAAGTAGCAGTGGTCGCGGTCGCGGTCGCGTTCGCGCTCAGTATAAACAGGCCTTTAGTGCTGGCGATTAGGTACCTGACTCTGGTGGTAAGTAGTATACAAAGGGTAAATTGAACAACATTGACCTCAGAAATTTGCATATTCTGTGGAGGTCACGTGGACGTCACACAGCCAATGAGAAGCGAGTATTTTGACCTCTGACCAAAAAGCTACCTCCAGCACAGGAGAGTTCCAAATTTGCATATCACGTGACCCAGGTCAAAGATGTATTCCTCCGCGGTGATGCGGTCATGTCTGGCGGTGATTCGGTCCCGCTTCCGCGGAGAAAAAATAGTCCCTAGATAAAATGGTCCGATGGGGTCGAGTGAGGTATCAAAGTGAAGCTTATGTGAAGGGGCATCTAATGGGCTGGGTGTGGGGTGGTCAAAATGGCGGTCTGTGGGAGGTGGTGGTGGGTTCAAAATGGCGGCCTGTGGGTGGTGGTGGTGGGTTCAAAATGGCGGCCTGTGGGTGGTGGTGGTGGGTTCAAAATGGCGGCCTGTGGGTGGTGGTGGTGGGTTCAAAATGGCGGCGCAAGGGAGCAAACGAGGCGGTGGGGAGGTCACGGGGAGAAAAAACCCTCACATTACCCTAAAAAAACCTCTAAGCCATATAATAATAATAAACATAATCTATAGGTGTTGTACCATGTTAATAGGATCAGTCTAGCATCTGTACCACCCTGGGGTCGAGCGTTTATTGTCCCGTGTATCTCCGCAGAAAATCAACAAACAAAATGGCGGCTCCAGGATGGTGTGGGGACGCCCTTTCCACATCACGGCGTCGATCATAGCGCCATCTGCACACACTGACGCAAGGGAGACAACTCGTGTGGCCCAAGGGTATGGAAATAGCCGTGTTGGAGCTAGGGGAGTTACTACTGGTCCAGTGGGGTCGTATGAGGTATCCAAGTAAAGCCTATGTGAGGGGGCATCTGATGAGCTGGGTGTGGGGTTGAACTATCGGCATTCTGCGCATGCGCGGTGGCCCAAGGATATGAAAATAGCCGTTTTGGAGCTAGGGGAGCTACTCATGGTCCAATGGGGTCGTATGAGGTATCAAAGTGAAGCTTATGTGAAGGGGCATCTGACTGGACTAGCGGCTTGGGCGTTGTCACCATTCTGCGCATGCGCGGTGGCTCAAGGGTATGGAAATAGCCGTGTTGGGAGCTAGGGGAGTTACTACTGGTCCAGTGGGGTCGAGTGAGGTATCAAAGTGAAGCTTAGGTGAAGGGGCATCTGACTGGACTAGCGGATTTGAAATAGCGCCATTCTGCGCATGCGCGGTGGTCCAAGGGTATGGAAATAGCCGTGTTGGGAGCTAGCGAAGCCAATAATGGTGCAATGGGGTCGTATGAGGTATCAAAGTGAAGCTTATGTGAAGGGGCATCTGACTGGACTAGCGGCTTGGGCGTTGTCACCATTCTGCGCATGCGCGGTGGCCCAAGGGTATGAACATAGACGTTTTGGGCTCGAGCGGGGTTTCTCATGGGCCGATGGGATCGAGTGAGATATCCATGTGAAGCCTAGGTGAGGGGGTTACACTAGGGTGTCGTATCCATTCTGCTGCGCAGGTCACGTGGGGGTTGTGACGTCACTTCCGGTTGGGGTGAATGGGGCGTGACCTTGGGTACATGTCTAGACTTGTCTGTGTCTGTTGATTTTTTCCCCCACAATGGCGTTCACCTTCGGACGTGGTTTGGTGGGTCTGCGCAAGTGTGTGACGTCACTTCCGGTTTTCACTGAAACTACCTCCAAACCCACAAGAGTTCCAACGTTCAACCCTCCGGGGTGTTTTCCCGCCCCCGCCCCGCCCCCCCCCAGCGCGAGCGCGCGCGCGAGTTCTCCGGAAGTGCGCGTCATCACCGGCAGTGCGCGCGCGGACGCATGTCAGGTCAAATGGTCACATCCATGTCAAACGGTCCAATGTCCAATGAGACAATGTTGCGGCATCGCGATAGTCAGAGCTTGAGCACAAAAAATGGGATTCTAGATGAACCTGGGAAAGATGGGCAGTTCCATTTGGACCAATCAGCGGTCGAGAAAAAGAGCCAATCAGCGGTCGAGAAAAAGAACCAATCAGCGGTCGAACAATCAGCCAATCGAATTGGGGTACTCACGGTGTGCTTTCGCTGACGTCCGCTCCTACATCCGGGTTCTTGTACACCCGGGTAATGTTTTCTGGACATGGATGGGTTAGCTTTGGCTCCATTCTAGGCCACTGATTGGCTAATACGGTGTTCAAAGCCACTTTCATGCATTATGCTCATATAACTTATAGTAATAATCTATACGTGTTGGACGAGTCTTCACTCACCGTATACACGCACCTCAATGAAATGCCCGCTCCAAACCTAGACCAAAACACGTACTTGGTCTGTGGGCTGATTTCATTGGCTCTCTATTTTACTATAGTGCTCTTGCATTCTAACCTTGATGGGTTACATTTTGGCCCCATCCTACACCACAGATTTCAGTTTGACTGAATCTCCACAATGGGCATTGATGCATTATGAATAAAACACACAAGACGGTTTTTTGGTGAGATCTCATTTTTTATTCAGTGAACAACAACAACGTGATAACAACCACGTGAAAACTCAAGCCCAGAACAAGGGGCTTGTAATTAACTGAAGCCCAGAACAAGGGGCTTGTACATTGAAGCCCAGAACAAGGGGCTTGTACATTGAAGCCCAGAACAAGGGGCTTGTCATTAACTTAAGCCCAGAACGGGGCTTGTACATTGAAATGATGGGCGGCCCAGCCATAGACGAGTACATCGCGGTCCTCGGCCTGGGGGTACTCGTCAAACATCTGTACGATGGTAGATAAGGGTCTTCCCCGGCATCGATGGTACAGGTAAAACAAGCAATATTGTCCGCACACGCCACTGGTCAGGCTTTGCAACGTTTGACTATTCCAACACCACGTCTCTGTGCCTTGATCCATGAAGACTGTTAAATCGGGATGGAGGGGTGGCAGGCCGTACGGGTCGAAGTATTCGCCCTGCTGTTCTGTCAAGTACACGGCCACCCAATGTTCACCGGGCCGATCCATCGGGTCCGTGTTGAGAACGTAAGCAGCAGGATACATACGGTCTAATGGAAACACATCTCAGGCGAACACCCCTTGAAAGACCATACGTGTCTCTGGGTCATTCTCCAGCACGGTGGTTATCTGGTCTGTATCCATGTTAGGTGGAGAAGTCACACAGGACGTTGCGCGCCTTGTCCACTTGAATGATGTTGTCAAACTCGGCGTAGCAGATCACATTGACAGTGGTCGCCAGGGCTCGTGCAAAGTGGATTTCCAACCGTAAGTTGCCTTGCTTGGCCAGGGCCAGCTGATGGTCGTTCTCTAAGGTGGGGGTCAGATCGAAACGGAACAACGTGTATCCGTTCGCGTAGTCCTCCCGACTGATCATATTCCCTTCGTCCTGGTTGATTTGACCGGTGGCTGTAAACAGGCTCTGATAGGCTCGAATGAAATTCCTCCGCCCAAAGTTCGGTGGTAAGGCCGTGGCTGGCATCTGTTGTCCATCCACATGCAGGGCCACAAAATTGATGCCGAAATGTTGAAAGTCAAACGGATTCTCTTGGTAGGCTCCGCTGAAACTGGTATTTTCCACACAGGCCAGGATCAATCGCTTGGGTAGTTCCCCCAGGAACAGGTTTTCTTTGTTGGCGCCCATATTTCCGGCAGGCACAGAGAACACTTTGGTTTGTACACGTCGGATAGGGTACTGGGCTGGTTTTGTTTCCAAGGCTTTCATGTGTCCCAATTGAACGGCTGGATTCGGTTTCACTTTTCGGACATACAGGACTGCGTCTTGGGTGACAATCTTATAGTCCGCTGCATGCCCCTCTACGTTAGTGGCCATCAAGGCGAAGGTCGGAGGCGCCCGTATCAGTCGGATTTTGATGGGGATCTTGTTCAAGAGGTACCGGTCTTGCATGAACATGTCTGTGTGCAGTCGACCCATCATATCCACCGAGGCATTGTTCGCAGTGAAAGCCTTCCGTTTGTTATATCCCCCATTGTCCACCGTGTCCATGTGCTCGGGCGTGTCCTTGTAGAATAAAGCGGTTGTCAGCAGAGATTTTTTAGCCTCTCCGCCATACGACAACAGTGTCTCGATGTAGGCTCGATAGGGGTACGTGTTGGTGGAGTCACTGATCAGTTTGTCGCTGAGAAAAATATCCACCTGCTGAAACATCGAGTGCAGCCAGAGATTCGTCGGGCCCACCGTTGCTTGGTCAACGATTCTGGTGCCAGCTCCATTGACCACCTTGGCTTTCACAAACAAGTATGTATGGGCTAAATCCACATAGGCCGTATCCGCATTACTGATGGTGAACTCGATGGGCCCGGTTTCGTTGATGCTGGAGAGCGGGAGATGCTCCACCCATAATCCTTGTTCGACACTGGCCTGTGTGGGCGGCACGGTCCACAAATCAAATTCACTGTTGGTGGAGGGGCAGGACTCGGCGTGGATCAAGGCCATGTTTTAAGAAAAGATATCCTTTGTCTTCTTCGATGTGCGTCGTCGCTGGGTCGGTCGTCGACTGGTGCGTGGTCTCGGTGGGGCAGCTCTTTTATTCCCTACGGTGCGTTGTGCTTTGGCCACCAAGACGCCTCCCGCTTCTTTGGCCGCCGTTTCAAGGATTCTTTGGGTGCCGTACCCCCCAAGACATCACCGGCCACTTGCAGTCCACTGCGTACCGCTTGTTTGGCGATTGCTTTCACCCCACGCGCCACCAAGGGCAGGAACGTTTTGACGATGCTGCCGAGTATGTTCCCCAGCCCATGTCCTCGTTGCATGCGTGCACCGCTAAAGACCGGAAAGCCACCCCCGGCCTGTTGGGCATAATAGTCCATATAGCTGCGTGCATCGCACTCGTAAGGTACTTTCATTATGCAAAGTGGGGAGCACGTGCTTGTCGAGAATGAAGTGTCAGCACCACTTTCCCGCGTTCGAATGCCACCGGTCGTCCCGTGTCATCTCTTATATCCACCGTGATCGTGTTGATGTCGGTTTGTCGTACGGGCAAGTAGAGCATGTGGGTGAAACTGTGGGTGACTTGACCTCCATACGTCTTTTTAATGGGGACCACCCGTAACAGAGGTGTCTTGATATCGCCCACGATGTGGTTGTCCACCACGTCCGAGTAGACGTAGAGTCCGTACATACCCGACTTCATATCCATCGGCATCTCGCCATGGTGTTAGGTGGGACCAGCGAACGTCTTTAGATCGAAACCCAGCATTTGCTGTAGGATAGGACTCAGTACGACACTCGCCTTGCCGGTCACGATAAGCTCTGCCTTGTCGTTGTGTGCGTTGTAATCGAAGTCCACGTGATTCTTGAAGGGATAGGATTTGATGGGTCTTGAAGTATTCGTCACCCCCCGTAGCGCCTTATAATGCAAGAGTCTTGTCAGCCCACCCATGAACTCTTTGGGGGTATCGTATTGGCCTTCGGGCAGGGTGAGTCGGGTGTTTTTGCCTTCGTAGGTCACCTCGTACCACACTTCATTGGCTCGCACGTTGTACCATGAGTAAGGGTATTAGATATCCACCAGTCCACATTCCCACCGGCCAGGTAAATGCAACGGTTGTGGTAATTGAGTCACATACTTGGCCACGGTGTTGTCAGGAAACACATCCAGCGAACTGTTACTGGGTAGGGTGAGGTAAAACATGGCGACTGAGCTGTCCTGCTGCTGCACCGGGTTTTAATAGGTGTTCCAGACCTTGGGTGGTTGTGTCCGGCATCGTGTTCGTCGCGTTGACTTGCTACGTGTCACGGCTCTGGAGATGTGGGGTGTCCTCATCGAGGGTGGTTTTTTAAAGGTTTGAAAAGAAGGTGCCCGTTGTGGTGGTGGTGGAGTTTTGGGGGGTGACTCCGGTTCCCAGTCGGCTTCCCAAGAAGGTTGTGGTGAGAGTCGTGGTGCACGAGTCGGTGAGTCACGCTGCATAAAGGCCCAGCGGTGGGGGTTCCCCCACCAATTCCTGTGGTACATGCATGTCTTTCAAGCCTTGAGCGAAGACCTCCCATCCTCGAGGATCCGTGTGCGACCTGCGTTGACGCATCAGATCATTCACTAAATCCGTCATGTGGGTCCCGGGGACCACCTGATTCTGTACCAGGAGTTCGCCTTTATCATTCCAAGTCATATTAGGATTCTGTTTCATCCGTTGTAATACCAGGCCAGCTTGTTTCTTGAACGATGCAGGTACACTCTTCAGCACTTCGTCTTCCACCCACTGTGGGGCTGTGGGGGCTACCCCTGGTAATGGCGGGTGTTGGAACGGTGCTGAGGTCGGCGGTCTGTCGCGTGGTGGTGGTGGTGGTGGTGGTGGGGTAGAGCGAGTTTTGTATTGGTCCATGAACGTCATGTACCGTTGAAGCGTCTCATTGTACCGTTGTACTTTCTCACTGTCGCTTAACCCCGGTCTCTGTAAGATCTGGTGCATCTCTCCATCGAGGCTGTTTATGGTCTTCACCGTAGGTGGGACAGGGTAGGGTGATTGGAGGTTTTGCAGGAAACGAGGTTCGACGAGGACCATTTTTTTCGTGTGGTTCATTGTCTGCCGAAGAGTCCACCCAATACTGGACCCAACACAGAAGCGGCCAACGGTGCTAAGATGGCCCCGAGAAAGCCGCCTTTCTGTAACACCTTTTTCTTTTGTGTGTGAGGGACCCGCTTGTGGACTAAGGTTCGGAGACCTGTCTTATGCTTGGCCAACTTGGTCTTCTGAGCCGGAGTCAGTGGTACGTTGCCTTTTAACAGGTTGTACCCGATCTCGCACAGACAGCGTACAAGGTCAGGGTCCGCACCGCGTACAATGGTTCGGACTAACTCGGGTGGGGCCGTCTTCAATATACGGAGCGTGGGAGCGTGCTTCCGTACTCGCGCAGA